>JAKCPB010000951.1:0-105017 GCA_021442155.1 Cymbidium sinense
CTGATGTACTTCGTTCAGTTACGTATTGCTTGGGTTCATGATTTAGGGTTTAGGGTTTCTTTTTTAAATTAAGAAACCTGGTAGGTTTAGGTTTATTTAGTTTTATTTAATTATTTTAGTTTATTTTATTTTTTATTTTTATTTAGGTTTATTTTTTATTTTATTTATTTTAGTTTATTTACTTGGGTTTATTTATTTTAGTTTTGGTTTCTTATTTTAGTTTATTTTAGGTTTAGGTTTATTTTTTAGTTGAGTTTTATTTTTATTTTATTTTTTTAGGATTAGGTTTTTTTTATTTTATTTAGTTTAGGTTTATTTTTTATTTTATTTTTTTATAGGTTTAGGTTTTATTTTATTTTAGGTTAATTCTTAGGTTTATTTTTTAGTTTAGGTTTAGGTTTATTTTTAGTTTATTTTATTTTATTTAGTTTAGGTTTAGGTTTAGGTTTAGTTTATTTAGGTTTAGGTTTAGGTTTTTTTTTTTAGTTTACTTTGTTTATTTTTATTTTATTTTAGGTTTTATTAGTTTAGGGTTTAGGTTTTATTTTAGTTTGTTTTATTTAGTCTTTATTTATTTCATTTATTATTTTATTTTATTTTAAGTTTAGTTTTATTTTATTTAGGTTTTATTTTAGGTTTATTTTATTTTTTAGTTTAGTTTAGGTTTTATTTATTTTATGTTGTTTAGATTTGACTTTTTATTTTATTTTATTTTAGGTTTAGGTTATTAGGTCTTAGGTTTAGGTTTAGTTATTTTATTTTATTTTATTTTTTTATTTTATAGGTTTATATTTTTTATTTATTTTATTTTTAGGTTTTTTATTTAGTTTAGGTTTTATATTTTAGTTTTAGGGTTTAGGGTTTTGGTAAAGGTTTAGGGTTTAGGGTTTAGAGTTTGGGTTTAGGGTTTAGGTTTAGGGTTTAGATTTTAGGGTTTGGGGTTTAGGGTTTAGGTTTTAGGGTTTTATTTTATTTAGGGTTGTAGGTTTAGGTTTAGGTTTTATTTTTTTTAAAAAGTATCTTAAGTTTAGGTTTATTTAGTTATTTAGTTATTTTTTTTTTATTTTATTTTTTATTTTATTTGTTTATTTTATTTTATTTAGTTTAGTTAATTTTTTAGATTTATTTATTTTTTTAGTTTATTTTATTTTATTTATTTTTTTTTTAGGTTTAGGTTTAGGTTTAGGTTTTATTTTATATTTTTTTTTAGGTTTAGGTTTTTTATTTTATTTTATTTTAGGTATTATTTATTAGTTTAGGTTTATGGGTGTATTTTAGTTTATTATATTTTTTTTAGTTTAGGTTTAGGTTTAGGTTTATTTAGTTTATTTATTTTATTTATTTTAGTTTAGTTTATCTTAGTTTAGGTTTAGGTTTATTTTTTATTTTAGGTTTAGGTTTTTTTTTAATTTAGGTAGGTTTTATTTATTTATTTTAGTTTTATTTTAGGTTTAATATTATTTAGTTTTATTTTTTATTTATGTTATTTTTTTATTTTGGATTAGTTTATTTAATTTAGGTATTTTATTTTTTAATTTTGTTTAGGTTTTATTTATTTTATTTTAGTTTAGTTTTATTTTTATTTTATTTTTTTTTTAATTTAGGTTTAGGTTTTAGTTTTAGTTTATGTTTTTATTTTATTTCATTTTTTCATTTATTTTGGTTTAAATTATTTATTTTATTTTAGGGTTTAGGTTTTTGGTTTTAAGGTTTAGGGTTTAGGGTTTTAGTTTAGATTAGGGTTTAGTTAGGTTTAGGGTTTAGGGTTTGGTTTAGTGTTTTTTTAGGCTTTAGGGTTTAGGGTTCTTAGGGTTTAGGGTTTAGGTTTAGGGTTTAGGTTTTTTAGGGTGAGTTTAGGTTTAGGCTTAGGTTTAGGGTTTATGGTTTCTTGGTTTAGGGTTAGGACTAGTTTAGGGTTTAGGGTTTAGTTTATAGTTTAGGTTTAGTGTTTATGGTTTAAGGTTTATTTTAGTTTAGGGTTTAGGATTTTAGGGTTTAGGGTTTAGGTTTAGGTTTTTTTTTTTATTTTAAATAGGTAGGTTTAGGTTTTTTTAGTTTATTTAATTTACATTAGTTTATTTAGTTTTATTTTTTAGGTTTATTTTTTTTATTTATTTAGTTCATTTTATTTATTTTAATTTAATTTTTTTAGTTTATTTTTTAGGTTTAGGTTTATCTTTATTTTTTGATTTAGTTTTATTTGTATTTTATTTTTTAGGTTTAGGTTTATTTTTTATTTTTAGGTTTAGGTTTAGGTTTTTATTTTATTTTCTTAGGTTTAGGTTTTAGGCTTTTACTTTAGGTTTATTTTTAGGTTTTATTTTTAGTTTAGGTTTAGGTTTATTTTTAGTTTATTTTATTTTATTTAGTTTAGGGTTTATGTTTATTATTTTAGGTTTAGTTTAGGTTTTATTTATTTTAATTTAGATTATTTTAGATTTAGGTTTTTTAGTTTAAGGTTTGGTTATTTATTTATTTTATTATTTTTTAGGTTTATTTTTATTTAGTTTTATTTTGTTTATTTTATTTTATTTTCATTTAGTTTTATTTTATTTGGTTTTAATTTTAGGATTTTATTTTACTTAGGTTTTATTTATTTTATTTTAGTTTTATTTTTATTTTTAGGTTTAGGTTTAGGTTTTTATTTTATTTATTTTATTTAGGTTTAGGTTTATTTATTTATTTATTTTTATGTTTTATTTAGTTTAAGTTTAGGTTTAGTTTTAGGTTTTATTGGGATTTAGGTTTAGGGTTTAGGTTTAGTTTTAAGGTTTAGGTTTAGGATGTAGGTTTAGTTTAGTTTAGGTTATAGTTTTAGGGTTTAGGTTTAGGTTTAAATTTAGGGTTTAGGGTTTTAGTGTTTAGGTTTAGGTTGTAGGTTTAGGGTTTAGGTTTATAGTTTAGGTTTAATTTAGGTTTAGGGTTAGGTTTAGGTTTAGTTGGTTTAGTTTAGTTTAGGGTTTTGTTTTTTTTAACAAGAACATTCAAATTCAACATTCTTCTTTCATTAAATAACACCAGTTTTTAAGACTTATGACATAGATGAGCATGAGAGCAAATCAAAACTAATAATATATGTCTCTATTTATTCAATTATTTATTCTTTTTCTAGTTATGGAACCACCCCTCTTATTGGCGGATGACCATTATAGATCTCTTTAGTTGTAATTTTTTATTTGTTAGCCTCCATATAGGGATACCACCATGATGTTATTAGCATATTAGATCTAGCTTGGTTATTGTGATGTTTTAGGTTCCATTCTTAGGGTTTAGGTTTGGGTTTATTAAGTTTAGGGTTTAGGTTTTATTTATTTAGTTACTTTATTGGTTTAGGGTTTGGGTTTAGAGTTTAGGGTTTTAGGTTTAGGGTTTATTTGTTTAAGGTTTAGGTTTTATTTTTTTTATGTTTTTTAGGTTTAGGTTGTAGGTTTTGTTGTAGGTTTAGTTTTTAATTAGTAAATAGGTTTAGGTTTTTATTTAATTTTATTTATTTAAATTATTTTATTTAGTTTATTTATTTAGGTTTTTTTTAGTTTATATTTTAGTTTATTTTTGGGTTTAGGTTTATTATTTTAGTTTATTTTTTTTTTTTTAGGTTATTTTTAAATTTATTTAGGTTTTTTATTTTAGGTTTTAAAGTTTTATAGTTTATTTTTTAATTTTGGTTTTAGGTTTAATTTAGTTTTTTAGTTTAGGTAAATTGATTTTCATTTATTTAAATTTATTTTAGGTTCACATTTTAGATTTATTTTTTTGTTTTGAATTTATTTAGTAACATAGTTTTCTAGACATAGCGACAACATAGATAAACATAGAAAATACACCACACATAACTAATTTCTATAAAGACATAATTCCATAAGCGGGAGGTCGATTCTTGATTTCTCATTATTAGAACCATGAGGATTGTTCTCTTCACCAGCTGTAATTTGCTTCTATATTTATTTATATCCAGCACCTATAAGATAAAAAATTTTGCCTTACATTGGAATTTGGTGTGGTGATGTTTATGTCAGGTTCAATTCTTATTTAGTTTAGGTTTAGGTTTGTTTAGGTTTTTATTTATTTAGTTACTTTTAGTTTAGGTTTAGGGTTAGGGGTTTAGGGTTTAGGGTTTATGGTTGGGGTTTTGGATTAGGGTTTATTTAGGGTTATGCTTTTAGGTTTTAGGGTTTATGGTTAGGGTTTAGGATTTTAGGGTTTTTTATCTTTTTTAGGTTTTGGTTTATGGTTGATTTATGGTTTAGGGTTTAGGGAAGCAATTGTTGAAATAAATTAATATTTTGTCATAACTCATTCCACTTAATCTTGGCAAGTCTTAGAATTTTTCAACACTATTTATTAAAATTATCCTTATTTCTATAAAGGGATATTGGTAAAATATCTAATGATAATCAAATCATAAATTTTAAACTAATGATAAATACCTTAGAAAATCCAATATATAACACTTATGGTTCTCCACATAAAATATTATGCAGAAAGTCATTGATAGTTCACATAAGTGCCTTCATCAGTTTTAAGCCATGTCATATGAGCACACCATCAATAAGCTTTAAAACTCATCAATCAAAGGATATAATAAGAAATCAATTTTTTTTTAAGCTTGTATGGTAAGCTATGATTATTTGTGAAGAACATAAATTGGTATATATCTATGAAAGTAGATTATAATTTAATTATCTTGTATATGAATAAGGACCTGTTGACTATGGCGTTAATTATCAACACATAAACATATCTAATGTTGTGTTACTATAAATTCAAGATAAGTATGGTTGAAATATTTTCACATTTCTTAGTTTAATAAATGACGAAATTTAATTCATACTCTCTCATGGTGTCATATCATACTTAGCAATAATAGATGCATATGTTTTAAAGGCATAGAATGGCTAAAATAATCACTTATGGGAACATCCTTCCATTTTCATTATTTTCTACTTTGTGGATTGAATCTATATGCTTAAATTTTCATTAAACATCTTGATACTTTTAGTGAGGTTGACACTCATTACTCCTTATGTAGGACTTCGATCTAGATCTTTTTCTTGTTAATTCTATTGGCTTGGGTAACACTAACCCAAAGTTTAGAAGATTTATAAGGCTCACAAGGCTTACCCAACTTAACTATGTGGGACATAATGACCTTGAATTTAGAAAGTATATTTCATATTATATGTCACCCAAAGTTCCAAACTTATCTAAACCATATTGTTATTTGAAAGTGACCAAGTTGACCCAATGTTATTTGGGCATAAAGGGCTAAACCCAAAATTAGTACCATTTTAAATGGAGCTTACCTAAACTCCTTAACACCATTAGCTTGATTAAAACCTCATTGGATGCAATTTGGAAAATTTGCTTTCTAAATTGACCCAATTAAACCCTATAAAGCCAATATTAAGTCCAATTTGATTCAAGCTAATTAATTCAACCAGTTAGTTAATTATGAATGCATGCAATTTTAATGTAAAATGGGATTTTCATTCACTAATCACATATACATATACATGTACAAAGATATAGATAAGTAATTGTTAAATCGAGAAAGGGTAATCAAATGACCTCCTTGGGGCTAACTAAAGCCTCATATTCTGAGATGTCTAGACTATATACTTGTTTTCTTGGACACACATGGATGTATACATGAGGGAAAGAAAACCATGCAAAGATTCTATATTTTTTTATTGAATTATTTATATATATGAATTAAAATTTTATCCAAATTCTAATGTGGAAATACATAAGAATGAAATCAAATGGGTACGTGCCATTGTTAAACTAGAAAGTGAGGTAATCAAATGACCTCTTTGGGGCAAGCTAAAGCCTCATGTTCCCGGGATGTCCAAACTATATACCCATTACCATTCAATCTTATATAAATCACATGAATAGAGGAAAGAGAACTCAACATTCATACACTTAAGCTATAACCACATGCATTTCTTATGTATTTATAACTATCATCATAACACATTATTATTCATTAATAAGCTTTTGAAAAATACATTTGGATTTAATAGTGATAATAGCATATATTAAATTAAATCAACACATGCAAGCTTACATAAAGGAATCCATTTTATTTTACTTGATTTTAAAGATGGATGCATGAATTCAAATGACATACCAAATTTAACATGATTGGAAAGAGGACAATCAAATATAAGCATGTGATTAATTCAACCAAACTAGTTCTTAGGGAAATCAAATCAAATAAGATTATTTAAAACAAACCAAAGCTTCTTTATTAATTAAGTTTGATTTGATTTAATTTAAAGAGTAGAAGAGAAATCATCACTTGTATTTTAAACCCATTCCACATTAGTGATTTGATTTAATTTAAGGAAATGTAATTAAGTTGATTTTATGGGTTAATTAAGTTGAACCCTTAATTAGATGAATTAATTACCCTTACATGTCACCTTAAAGTAATTAACTAAATAATTGAGCCAACATGATATGCATGGAAGAATAAACAACTTGATGATCCTAGGATATAAAAGGGGCCTAATGCAATTGGCTCATGATTAATAGTTAATTAGATTAAGGGACTTAATTAATTACTCATATGGTTTTTCCACACATGTGGACTAACTATAATTTCATTAAACTCCTTTAGGTTATTAAACACCTGAAGATCTACCCCATGATTTAATTAGTTAAGGATGTGATTATGATTTTAATTTTATTAAGTGATTTAATTAATTGGTTAAATATTAATTAATTTCATTTTAAAAAGGGTGAAATAAACTTAAGGAAAGGGGTCCCAACCTATTCCTTAGTTCACTTACTATTGAACAATGATTAATAAACTTAATTAACCAATTTGTTACTTTTGGGATTAATTAATCATTAATTTACTTAAAGAGTAGTTAAGGTTTAGTTAGTCCATTTTCCTAATTAAGTGATCAATAAATCCCAAGAAAATTATGGGAGGTAGGTCATCCCATTAAATTAACTCACATAATTTGGTATTAATTGCTCAAGTAATTAAGTAGTAATTAAGCTAATTATTTTTGTAATTAAACTTTAATTAATCCTTAATTACTATTCAAAAATAGTTAAGATAATTTTTAATTAATTCTCCTCTGAAATACCATTAAAATAAGTATTTTTTGCATTTTTTATTTCATGATTTTTATGATTTTTTAATGATTTTTAGAAGTTTCAACCATTAAAATGATTAATTAAGCTAAATTAAAGCTAATCTTATTGGCTCCATGTGCGATGCATGCTTTCCACATGGCAGTGAATTAGGTACTTAATACTCTCGACTTAGTGCCAGGTGGTAGGCGGACATGCTTTCTCCTCAGTCACCAGATCTAAGATCGGATGGCTATGATTAATCTACTTAATAGGATTAAATATCAATCGCGGATCTAATCACAATTATTTGTCCAATTACAAAATGGATGGTGTGTGATTTAACATCATGTAAGTGAGGAATGAGTTTGTCCATCATTGCTCTTGATCGAGCTTACGAGCTGGATCAACTCAAGGATTCCACACCTTCATAACATCGATGGAGGGATCCAATGGTCAAGATCACGAGCAAGTTTTCTTCAAAAGCTCCAACCCATTTTGCCTAAGGATTATTTTGGAAGCATACCTCAGAAGCTCAAGGCGGTGGCTCAAAATTTGAAGAAGCTTCATCTAGTGGAGATGAAGCCTGTTGAGTAACAATTGGATCAATTCCTCATTGTTCCTGGAAGGCCATGAGCAGATGATTTGGAGTTGGGCTTTGATTGAAGTCACACCTCCTTTTGCTTGGAAGATGATTGTTCTTACTTCATGAGGCCTAGGAAGGTGTGTGCAAAGTTAATTTGAGTTTGATGGAGAAATGGGAAGTTATGTTGGAAATGGGAGTGTCTATTTGGATGGATGAGAATGGCATTTTTTGATGAATGAGCTTGGGAGCTTAGGAAATGGCTCTAGTGTCTCATCTTGGGTAGCTAGGGCTCAATGGATTAATTTTTTTGTGTGTGTTTGAGTGGAGAGGGGTGTATACCTCTTCATCTTGATCACGGTGGGATCGAGTTTGGCTTCTAAGCCATCGACCATCTGAGTCATGGGTGGCAGGGAGGAGGTGAGTTAGCTCATCTTAGTTGGTTGAAGGTGTGGAGGTGGCTAACAAAGAGGAATCATGGGTTTCCTATGGGTTTTAAATGCTCCAATGGGGAGGGTAAGCTGATTTCACATCCCATGAGTCATGGGCTCACCCCTTGGCCAAGTTGATAGTGTCTCTTGTGCTTAAATGGACCATTGGATGAGTACCAAGTGGCCAAAGAATGGAAATGAACACTTATTTGGGTGATCTATCTCATGTGATGCCCTTGACCCAAAGGTAGAATGATCATTTGGCTTTGGATTTGATTTGGGCAGATTTGAAATGAGCCAAAAGTGGGTTAGCCTAAATTTCAAGTCAATTAGAGTTAATTTGGTTAATTTTGGGTCAATTTTCTCATTTAGGTAAAATTATGTTAGGTTGGGTCAAGTTGACCAATTGGTCAAATTAGGTCAAACCAAGGGTTGAGTTAAGTTCATATGATCATTTGGGATGTTTTGGTTCAATTGGTTTGGTTTAGTTTGGCTTAGATTTGATTTTGGCTCATTTGAATTCATTTGGGTCAAATGGATTAAGTTAACCAATTTGACCAAATTGGCCAAATTGGCTTGGGTTGGGTGTTGGTTTGGGTTTAGTTGACCAATTGAATATGATTTTAGGCTTTGGTTTCAATTAATTTGTATTTGGTTTTGATTTAGGCCAACTTGAATCTTCAGGTCAATTTGGGCTAAATAGGTCAATTGGGTTCAATTGGGTCCAATCATGGCTTTGGTCAAGTTCAACAACCAATTTAGAATGAACTTGAGCCATTGATTAGACACAATTTAGTCTTTTGGGTCAATTTGGGTCAACATGGGTCAAGAGGACCAATAAGGTTTTGTTTGACTCAATTGAAGTCAAGTCATAATCAAATAATAATTTTGATTTGGTATGAATCATTGGTTTCAAGGGATTTGGCTTAGGTTGTAATTTGGTTAGGTTCATATGGGTTAAGGGTTGACTTGGTCAAATGACCAAGTTGACTTGGTTTGAACAAATTTATGACAATTGATCAACCTAGGGTGGTCAACAATTATGATGGAAGTTTTGATGGGCTTGGTTCAATCCAATTTGAGTAGGATTAGAACTTGGATCAAATAGGTCAAATTGGCCACTTTGGATGAAATGGACCAATTGGGTTTAGTTGGCTTGATTTTGGGTTGTGTTTGATTTAATTGAGTTTATGCATGGATTTGGGATTGATATATAAATTCAATTACAAACTTGGGTTTAAATGGGTTTTCGTTCATTTGAACATTTCAAGTCAAAAGGGTTAAGTAGGGTTTGACTTGGGTTGATTTTGGTTTGGCTTGATGATTGTAGATTTCATTTATATTTGTGAATATGATTGAAGGTATGATTAATTCATGAAAATAAATTGAATTTGGGTTTTGGAATGAAGAATTTGGCTAAGTCCAAGAGTTGGGTCATGTGGCTTAGGTTTGGATTTTGATTTAGTTTGATTTAGTTTTGATGATTTAAATGTATATTTCATTTAAATTTGTGAAGATTGAAAATATGATTGATTTGTGAGAAAATCAATTGAGTTTGACTTGATATGGATTAAGATTTGGCTAAAATCCATGGGATAGGTCATATATAGCTTAGGAAGGGTTTTAATTAAATTTGATTTAGTTTGATTTAGTTTTGATCATTTGAATGTAGATTTGATTTAAATTTAGGAAGATGATTGAAGATATAAATTGATTATGAAAATCAATTGATTTTGGATTGATTTGGATTAAGATTTGGCTAAGTCCATGGGATAGGTCATATGGCTTAGGAAGGGTTTCAAGTTTGGATTTGATCATGAGCTTTAATCATTTGGTTTTGGAATTTGGGTTTGGATTTGGATTTGAATTTGATGTTTGAATTGAACTTGAGGTTTAGTTTGAGAAGGTGAACATGGATTGGATTTTGGTTGTAGGGTAGGTGGATTATCTTAATCCCTAAGGCATAACTAATCCATGGTTAAACCTTCTAAGTCTTTAAGCTTAGGTTAAGTGTTTACCTAATTATAAGTGTCTTATGACTAGGGAAGTCTTAGTGTCTAGAAGACTCTAAGTCTAAGATGGGAAGATTGAATCCACTCCAAAGTGAGGTCAAGCCTTAGGCTCCATAGTGTTGTCCTTGGAGATAGATGATTGGAAGACCAAAGCCAAGTTTCACATTATAATCTGATACATCTTTCAACGCTTTTTTGGGAGACCATGGATACATGAGAACAACATAGTTCCATCCTCTACATGTATGTGAAGTTTGTGAGAGGTGGGATCATCTTTATGTCAAAGGAGATCTCAAGCCATTTATAGTTTATGAGGTGACATATATTAGGATGACACTACCTCCCTCAAAATCAACAAGTCTATTCTCGTGAACTTGGCCAAAGTTTAAAATAAAAGAAAAGAAAAGAAAAGGAAAGAGAAAAGAGAAAGAAAGAAAAGAAAATGAAAAAAAAGGGAGCTAAAATAAACTTGGAGGAGGAAGTGGAGCACATTAGATTCCACCCACTTTGTTACTCCATTTTAACATATGGGTAGGAGACGACCTCCACGGCAGAGGAAGAGGCTGGTTAGAGGCGGTCCAGGGTGGAAAACCTCTTTATGGCCACCCAATAGAAGATATGTCCCATCTACTAGTACACCTACTATCCATATAGACTTAGAATCTAGTTCAAGGTAGAGTCTTATATGGTTAGCACACGCAGCTCTTCTCAGTAGATTCTCTTGGGGTGACACTTGAGCCGGATAGTGAAGAGGGCTCCAAAGCAAAGCATAAGTGTATCCAAGTCTATATGTGAAACATTAGGCATCGGTTGGGAACCTTAGCTCTAACCCCTTTCCTCTCAAAAGTTGAGGGTTTGGTAGTTAGAAGCCCCTAAGTCATCCACAGTGTGAAGACTTCGAGGTTCTTCTAGGAGCATCATCCTCAAGTCAAGAAGTTGATGTAGAACTTGAGGATGATTCATATAAAGATTTAATAGAATTACCTTTTGATTGGTACTTGCCTTGTGTTCATAATTTAGCAAAGAAAGGGTTAATCCACATACTTGGTCAAAACACAGTCAACTACTTTGAAAGAATATGGAAGAACAAATGCAAAAGCTCTTAATCAAGACTAAGACTAGGATTTATAATAGTGATCGATGATGATTACTTCTTAGTCATCACCAATCATTTGGAATCGATAGGTTCTTTTCAAACATATTAAGCTCATATGAGAAGCTATGCTTAAAACTTGGATGATCCAAATTATTTTGAAGTCAAAGATGCACCGAGTTTGAAGAAGAGATCAAGTCAACCATTGATGAGCTCAATCAACTTAAGAGATGAAGATGATCCACGACATACATCAATTCTTTGTTGAATGAAATTGAAACCAATGACTTAGTTATTGATTGAGTTTAAGGACTTCTTAGCATGGAGTTATGAAGAGATGCGGATAAGCTCTAATGTAGCAGCAATCCATAAACCAATAGAGCTTCTTAACCTATCAAGCAAGCTCCTAGATGCATGCGATTAGACATAGAAAAATAAGTCATTTTATGAAGTCAAGCGATTGATCTTTGTCTTCATCAGGAAAAAATACCCTACCGGTTGTAGCATCATCCCTTAGGAAAAGAATGGCCAAATTCACATATGCGTCAATTTTAGGGATTTAAATAAGGCATGTCCAAAAGATGAATTTCCACTACCAATCCGCTGATGGTGGACATTCTCATCATTCTCTTTCATGGATGGCTTATTTAGATATAACCAAATAAAGATGGCCTCTAAAGTTGAAAGAAACACTACTTTTAGAACCAAGATCGAATCTATTGCTATAAGTTCATGCCTTTGAACCATAAAAATCGGTGCTACATACCGACTATGACTTCAATCTTTGATGAAGTTATTCATCATCAAGTTGAGTCTATGTCAATGATCTCATGGCCAAAAGTAGAGAAAAGGAAGACCATCTCTTTGAATTGAGAGTAGTTTTCAAATAGTTAAGATAATTTAACCTCAAAATGAACCCCCTAAAGTGTGCATTCACCTTCAAGGAAATTCTTTGGGTTTGTTCTCTGACACCAGGGAATCAAAATCAATCCGGAGAAGATCAAGTCGATATTATAAATTCCACCCCCAAAAAGTTTAACTCAACTCACATCATTCCAAAAGTGGTTGGTATATTTAAGACACTTTATATCCAACCTATCGGGAAGATGTCAGACATTCTCAGTGCTTATCAAAAAGGATGCCAAGTTCAAGTGGGATGAAAAGTGTGAGCATGCCTTCAACACCAAACATTACTGAAGACACTTTGGTTCTAGCGCCCTATCCCGCAAGCGCTCATACTTTACACTATTCTGTTAAATGACTCCTTGGTGCTTTGTTTCCCTGACCAATGATGAAGGGAATAAAAACACACTCTACTACCTCATCTAATCCTGTTGAGGCTATTTATCCACCCATTGAGAAGCATTGCCTAGCTTTAACCTTTGCATCCCAAAAGCTACAGCATTACATGCTTCCTCATAAGGTGAACTTAATCTCTAAAATCAATCCATTATAGTATCTCATGACATGATCGATACTATCCAGATTGTTGGCATGGTGGGCCATGATCCTTTTGTAGTTTGACATTACCTTCATACCCACCTGTGCGGTTAAAGGATAAAGTGTAGATTTCTTAGCAACACACCCACTTCTGCTAACTCTTGCAGTGATGATCTCCCAATGAACAAATCATGAACTTAGGGATACTAGCATTCACCATTGGGAGATATACTTTGATGGTGACTTCCTCTCAAGAGAAGAACCACAATCTCTATTATAGGAAAGGTGGGTAGGAATAGTTCTCTTAACTCGGGTTGTGATGAGATTCTCATATCATTTTAAATCCTTGCACCAACAATGAAGCTAAATATGAGGCTCGATTGGGTCTAGAGTTAGTCATTACTCTAAACATTGACATCAACATCTTTGAGGATTCTAGTTATCAACCAAATTATTGGGTCCTATAAGGTTATAAAGCCCCTCCATCACTACCAAGTACACAATGGGTTGTTGGCCCAAATCCTAGAGGTTACCATTTATAAGATTCCTCGAGGAGAGAACATCATAGATATGCTTTAGCTAGCTTGCAAGGAGTTGGCATGTTGAGGATGTGTCCATATCAATAAAGGTCCAAAATAGATAAGTCTTATCCCTTGATACTGAACTTATCAAAAGTACTCTCTTGAAGGGAGGTTTCCATTCCAAGAAGGATGAGGAGTTAGATTGGACAACCATTCATGGATTACCTAAATAAAGGCTACTACCTCAAGAGAAGTCCCAAGCCCATCAAATTAAGCGAGCACTTTCCTATGCTCTTGTGGATGGTGTCTTGTGTTGGTGGACTTTGATCATATGTGGTTACATTGTTTGACAAACGAAGCCCATAAGATCATGATGATGTACACTCGATTATGTGGGACCAATTCGGTCAAAGATGAATGCCAAGATCAATAGAATAGGATACTACTTGCCGTCGATGATCAAAGATTGCATGGATAGTGATGCCACCATTGTCAAATACATGGTGTGATCCTACACTAACCACCCAACATTCTACATCCTACATTGGCATCATGGCCATTCGAGTGTTGGGGTACCAACATAGTGGGTCCGATTATTCCTCCTTCTTCCAAGGGTCATATGTTCATCTTAGCTTCTCGATTACTTTTCAAATGAAGGTGATTCCATTCAAAGAGGTCACATCAGTATGTACTCCATTTTTAGAAACCATATCATGTATATAGGTTTGAGTACCTCGATGAATTATAT
The DNA here is from genome assembly GCA_021442155.1 of Cymbidium sinense. Taxonomy (NCBI): domain Eukaryota; kingdom Viridiplantae; phylum Streptophyta; class Magnoliopsida; order Asparagales; family Orchidaceae; genus Cymbidium; species Cymbidium sinense. The sequence goes on from JAKCPB010000951.1 coordinate 13,918, forward strand.
ATAATGGTACTATATTCAAACAGAGATCAAAACTTTTAGAGACATAGCTTAGATTGTAGATATTCTACCATCAACTACCCAAGGAAAAATGGCTTAGCAGAATCCTTCAACAAAACTCTCATCCAAATATTAAAGAAGACACTTTCGACAATAATAAGCGTGGCTTGGCGTTAGTTGAAGCCTTGTGGGCCTCGCATATAGAACTCCAACTCAGTCTATTTCTTTCTCCTTAGTATATGGGTTCGAAGTCGTTCTACCATTAGAAGTTAAACTCCCATCACTAAGGCTAGCTATGGGTGGCAAGATCATAATATAGTAGAATGCCAAGTTGCAATTAGAAGAGCTCGAAGGTTTGGAGGAGAGATGCCTACGAGCATGCCAAAACTTCAAGTTGTACAAATATAAAATGATTTAAGCTCACAATAAGTCCGTTGTAAGATGGGAGGAAAGTTTGAACCCACTTGAGAAGGCCCTTTTGTCATAGAAAAGGCCTACCAAGGAGGATCTTATCGACTTATTAATCATAAAGAGTGCCTAATGCATCCAATCAATGGGCTCTACTTAAATAAATATTATAAATCATTTTTTGATTATCATCATCATGAAAATTCCATTTTGAATTCAATCTCTTAGATATTGAAAGTATTCTTGTTTGTGAATCCATAATGTGTTTAGGGTAGTTGAAAAGAACCGCATCCCATCATTCAGACACAACACAAACACAAACTACACACAAACATATAAATAAAACACATATATTTTTCCTCGGGCTACTCTGAGTTGAGATAACGCCCCATGGTACTCACTCGTTTGTCTAATGATGTGCTACCACTAGTGTGTCACCCAGGTGGTCTTCTTCCTTTGGAGGATGTAAGTCTACTATGCTTTCCTTCTTTACTTACTTGGCCATACAAGTGCCTTGTTAGTTTAGTACCACATGGCCGGTAAGCTACCTCATGTTGGCTTCATTTAAGAAGATGTGAGTCTATTATGCTTTCTTCTTGGATTAGCCTTCGTACATTAATTAGGTTGAGTATATTGGAGGTTTAGGATAAGTCCCCTAGTGGCTCCTTCCCTCATGATTGCTTCAAGTTTGGGTCCAATCCTTCCTTGGGGCTCCCGCTTAGTAGTCGCTCTAGGTCATAGCATCTATCCCATGATGAACTATCCTATTACTTGGAAAGTTGTAAGCCTACATGCTTTCTTTTTGGATTAATTGTTGCACACTAATGACACCTTAGGTTGGTTAGTTCTCACTATGATGACGGATACACCACTAATTCTGATGGATACAACTTAGGTTAGTTGGTTCTGCACCTTAAGATACACCACATATGGCGGTAATTGCTATGCTCTCTCCTTGTTGGCCACTTTTACACCTATAGGCTTTCTTTTCAGGGCTCGGATAATGCCTAGCAACATCTCCCCATGGGCACTACATTTGGATCACATCCTTTGAGACCCTATTTAGACATTACTTGAGTTACTATCAGATTGGACAGTTCCTCTTTCCTAGTAACCACCCCTGTGGTTGGAGAATCCATCCTGTGGATGTGCGATTCTCCTTGGTCCGATAAATCTAAGATAGGTCAAGGCCAACATAGCCCCTTCTCGGTGTCCTCACAATATCCACACAAATATATAAAAAAATATATTCACTTGTGGATTAGGAGGACACCCCAGCGGTACCTTTTCCCAAGCGGTCATCTATCATTAGGCGTGTCGAAAACTCCCTATAGGAATTGCCTGACTACTCTTGAGTTGATATGAGTTCCCAGCGACATTCACTCAGTAGACGCCCCTAAGTTGGGTTTGATTTATTGTGCTACCAATAGGTCGCACTAGCAGTTGTTCCTTGCTTTTGAATATGTAAGTCCGCTATGCCTTCTTCTTAACCCTTTGCACGAAAGGCAACCCTTTAGGTTTTTAGCTCTCCATGGATAGTTGACTATCCCTTTGGATTTTCTGAGATATGACAAGTCGATATAGCCCCTTCTGGGTCCATTGTACATGGTCCATAAATTAAATCTATCAAATTTGACCGAGCTCACATCCCAGCGATATGCCTCAACTCAAAATCAAACTAAACCAAACAAACCATATCAAATCACATGAAATAAAGATAAAATTAATCTTTACTACTTTTGAGTTGACATAAGTCCCGGTGACATTCAGTCTAGTTCATTAGTGCATCCAAGGTCATAATTATGTGCATCCCAAGTCCCACCAGTGTTGTTCCTCACTTTGGAAAATGTAAGTTTGCTAGACTTTCTTCCTAGCATTGCCTTTGCACAGAAAGGCAACCCCTTAGTTTGGCTTGCTCTACCCCGCGTAGACTATCCATTTGGATTTGAGAACACGAGGTAGGTCAAGGTATAGCCCCTTCTCGGTGGGTCTATTGCACAGGCATACATTAACTTCAGTTAAATTAAACCCAATTTGATTTTCCCGGTGGAGTTAAATCACACCCTTCTCCCAGTGGAGCCCCCCAAATCATATATAAAGTCAAAAAATCAAATTCCAAACCAACATCCCTAGTGGAACCAAATTAAACTCCCCAGTAGAGTCTAAATCAAAGAAATCCACCCAAACTCTTATCCCAGTGGATACATCCCCAAACAAATCTATGAAATCAAACTCAAATCTAATCCCCTGGATAGCCCAAACTGCTTCCTTAGTGGAAGGTTCATATACGTCCCAGAGGACTCGATCTCTAGCAGATATGCCTCCACATCAATTAAAACAAAATAAATTAAAGTTGATTCGATCTTAATCCCCGGTGGATTATAGATTCTTATCCTAGATCTTCTTTCCTCAAATCATATAATCAAATCAAATTCAAACCTTATCCCCAACAGATTTTCTTCTCTTATGCTCTCAACATAAACCCTCACATGTCATGTATAATGCATTAGTGATCCCCTAGCGGAGCTCCCTCCATGTCCTTGACATGGAATTCTCATCAAATCTTATTTCTTCTCTTATGTACACCTTTAATACTTCAACCAAAAGCTAACAATGTATTTCTTCAAATTACATCATCTTAACATTGTAATTGACATTTTATGATTTGTGGATGCAAAACACAAACTATACAATATCATGCTAAACATATTATAGTGTGAATAAACACACTATATTATATTATAATATATGATGCTATATTATAATTTGCTATAATATAATATATTATCTAACATTACACTTCATTAGAATCACTTAAAAGGAACAAATAAAAATTTTTTTTTAATATATGAATAATGTTCATTTTGGATGTAAAATTGTTATTTTTCTATTAGAAATGGCACAAAATAGCATAATTTTGGTGTTCCTTCTTGGTGTGTGCCATGAATTTGGCCAAATTCTTCCATCTCAACCTTCAAATTAACATTTTTATGAGTTTTTACCCAATGTATTATAACAAAAGTAAAACATACTAAAATATACAATAATATTTAGTAACACACCACCATATTCATATATATATATATATATATATATATATATATATATATATGTGAAGTTATATTATTATGTACATTATATTTTAGTATGCTTTCATATAATATATTATCTTACATTACACCTTAAAATGAATCACTTTAAGCAAAAATTTGGTTGAAAAATGAACATTTATTTTGGATGTGACTTTCCATTCTTTTGATTAAATGATACACCATTTCACACCCCAATGATGTTCCTTAAATCTTACCTTAAATTTGGCCAAATCCCATCATCTTAGCTATATATCAATTTTTTTTATGAATTACTAGTACAAACTCTACTACATCATACTATAAGATACTAAAATATGTTAAAAACAAGTAGTAATACACGTATGCTATAATGCATGATGCTACACTATGTTATGGCATCCTATATCATAATACACAAACATATTATATTATATTATATTGCATATCACATCACAAGGGATTGCTTAAGATAAAAAATCATAAAATTAGTCTAAAGAGTAAAAACTATATATTTTAGTCATATCTTACAAATTTTAAATTAAAATAATATATTATGATGCCATGCTCTACCTATTATGAATTTGGCCAAATTCCACCATTTTAAAGTCTAAATCAACATTTTTATAAATAATGCTAGTGTAGGCTCATTTGCATGATTGTAAAATCTGAAATAATTTAAAATGCATAAATAATATATTATGATATATGATACTATGCTACAACATATAATATTTATTTTGAACATAAATCTTACTTTTAAACTACAGTGGCATAGCACTGGTACTACAACCTAATTCCCACTTCAAATTTAACAAATTTCATCATCGATTTATTAATTAAATATTATTATGATTTATATTAATATAGACTATAGGGAATAACACCATAATATACTAAAACATTTTCAAAACATCTTATAACATCCAAAAACATCATCAATATATGCTCAAATATATGATGCTACATTATATAATATATATGTAATATAATATGATTTGGGTTAGGGTTTAGGGTATTCAAATCATTAACAATCAAGGGAAAGTCTCTTGAAGACATTTTCTTTAGCTACCTTAACTATGTTAGGATTAGGTCATTCTTTAGATCTACTCCTAATGAAAACTTTATTCAAGGTTTAGGGTTTAGGGTTAGTTTAAGGTTTAGGGTTTATGGTTAGTTTAAGGTTTAGGGTTTAGGGTTTAATATTTAGGGATTAGGGTTTAGGGTTTTTTATCGTTTAGGGTTTAGGGTTTAGGTTTATGGTTTAGGGTTTTAGAGTTTTGGGTTTAGGGATTAGGGTTTAGGATTTAGGGATTTGGGATTTACAGTTTAGGGTTTCGGGTTTAGGGTTTAGTGTTTAGTGTTTAGGGTTTTTAGGGTTTAGGGTTTAGGGTTTAAGTTTTAGGTTTAGGGTTTATGTTTTAGTTTAGGATTTAGGGTTTAGGGTTTAAGGTTTAAGATTTAAGATTTTTTTAATAGAGAACAAATTCAGATTCAACATTTATTCTTTTCAATTTCATCAACCAAGTAGCATCCCAACTTTTTAAGACATGACATAGATAAAAAATGAGCACCCAGAGCAAATAAAACCCAGATAAGTTGGAATCTCTAAAGGAGTTTAAGTAGCGGTCGTGGGTCATTCTTGGTTTCTAGTTCCATAACAACCCTTTGGCGGTGGATCAGCTATCATATCGGATCTCTCCCTGCCACCACCATGATTGTAACCTCTGTCACTCCTCCACCTCCATAACCAACCGACCACCTCCATATCCACCACACATCCGGATCCCCACCACTATAACTGCACCCTGCCTTTGCCTCACTTGATTTAGATTGAGGCTAGTTGCGGTGATGTTCTGCCATCAAGGTTCTTCCCATTAGGGTTTAGGGTTAGTTTAGGGTTGAGGGTGAGGTTTATTTAGGGTTTATGGTTTAGGGTTAGTTTAGGGTTTAGGGTTTGAGTTTATGGTTTATTGTAGATTTTAGGGTTTAGGGTTTAGGTTTGGGTTTAGGGGTTTTAGGTTTAGGTTTGGGGTTTAGGTTTGGGGTTTACGATAGACCCAACCTAAACCTAAACCTAAACCTAAACCCCTAAACCAAAATCTCTAAACCACTAAAAACTAACCTTAAACACAAACCATAACCCCAAAACTATAAAACAGCTAAACCCTAAACCTTCAATGCTAAACCCTAAACTAACTTTAAACCAAGTTAAACCTAAAACTTTAGAACCCTAAAAAACCCCTATAAAGCCTACATTAAACCCTAAACACTAAACCTAAACCCCACCACTAAAAAAACTTTAAAACTAAACCCTAAATCAAAACCTACCAACCTAAACTAAATAACTAAAATAAAACATAAATAAACAAAAACCTAAACTAAACCTAAAAATAAAATGGGTATATTATAAAAATAAATTATAATAAAATAAATAAAACCTAAACTAAAATAAAATAAATTTAAGAATAAAACCTAAATAAAATAAAACTAAACTTAAAATAAAAATAAAATAAACCAAAAAATAAAATGATAAAACTAAATAAAACTAAACCAAAATAAACCTAAAATAAATAAAACTAAAACTAAGCCCTCAACTAAAAAAACTAGAACTAAAATAAAAATAAAATAAACATAAACTTTTAAAATAAACTAAACTAAAATAAAATAAACCTAAACCTAAACCTAAATAAACTAAACCTAAACCTAAACTAAATAAAATAAAATAAACTAAAATTAACTAAACCTAAACTAAATGAAACCAAATAAAATAAGTAAAAACCTAAATAAATTAATAATAATAAACATGAATACAACTAAAACCCAAAGATAAAATAAAAATAAAACAAAATAAAATAAAATAAAAATAAAACATAAACATAAAAACTAAAACTTAAATAAAATAAAATAAACCTAAAATTAAAATGAAATAAAAGATAAAATAAAATAAAATAAAACTAAATAAATACTAAACCTAAAAATTAAACCTAAACCTAAAATAAAACCTAAATAAATAAAATAAACCTAAACCTAAACTAAATAAACTAAACTAAAATAAATGACTAAACCTAAACTAAATAAACTAAACATACCTAAAATAAATAAATAAAATAAAATAAATAAACTAAAATAAAATAAAAACCTAAAAAAATAAAACCATAACATAAAACTAAACTTAAAATAAAATAAAACTAGTAAAAAATAAACATAAACCTAAACTAAAATAAAATAAATAAATAAACTTTAAATCTAAATAAATTTAAAATAAAATAAAATAAACTAAATAAACCTAAATACTTTGCATTAAAAAAAGACTACCCTACCTAAATCTTACCTACAAACCTAAAACAAAAAACAAACTCTCTACCAAAATAAAAATAATATAGATAAAAACCAAACCCTGAGCTAAACCCTATACCCCAAACCCTAAACAACCACAAAACTCCTGATACCACAACCTACCCAAACCTAAACCCTGAGCCCTAAACTCACACACCAAACTAAAAAAACTACCACTAACACTAAAAAAAAACTACTAAACTAAACTAAATAAACCAAATAAAATAAATAAAAGAGACTAAACCTAAATGATTAAAATAAATAATTTAATATAAAATAAATAAATAAAATAAAGAAATAAAATAAAATAAAACCTAATTTAAAACTATAAACTACATAAGCTAAACATAAACCTAAAATAAAATAAATTAAAACTAAAACTAAAACTAAAAATAAAATAAATAAAATGACTAAACTAAAAATAAAATAAACCTAAAATAAAATAAATAAAAAACCAAAAAAGATAAAATAAATTAAACCTAAAATAAAATAAAATAAAACTAAATAAAACTAAACTTAAAAATAAACCTAAAATAAACCTAAAATAAATAAATAAATAAACATAAACCATAAACTCAAAAAACCTAATAATAAAATAAACTAAACCTAAATTAAAATAAATTAAACTAAAATAAATAAAACATAAACCTAAACTACTAAATAAAATAAATTAAAATAAACCTAAACCTAAACTAAAAAAATAAACCTAAATATAAACCTAAAGCTAAAAATAAAATAAAACCTAAAACTTAAATAAAATAAAACCTTAACATAAAACTAAACTAAAAAATAAACATAAACCTAAACTAAACCTAAAAAAAATAATAAAATACTAAAAAACCTAAAATAAATAAAACTAAAGTAAATAAAATGTAAATAATAAAATAAACTAAAAATAAAAATAAACTAAAAAAACCTATCATTTTCTAAATTTTTTTTAAAACCTAAACCCTAAGCCCCAAACCCTAAAATACTTGGGACCCTAACCCACCCAAATTAAATAATACATAAACCACATAAAAAATAAACTTTCCCTAAACCCACTAAACCCTAAAACTGGTTAAAACCTAAACCTACTAAATAAACCTAATAAAATATAAAACCTAAACTAAATTAAAATAAAAGAAAAATAAATACTAAACCTAAACCTAAACCTAAAGAAAATAAATATTAAAACTAAACTAAAATAAATAAATAAAACCTAAACTAATAAAAAAAAAAAAATAAAAATAATAAAAAATATAATATAAATAAAGCTAAATAAAATAACCAAAACCTAACAAAAGAAACTAAAACTAACCCTAAACCAAAAAACCCTTAAAAAAATAAATAAACCTAAAAAATAAATAAATAAAACCTAAACCTAATAAAATAAACTAAACATAAACCTAAGATAAACTAGATAAAATAAAATAAACTAAAAAGAAACCTAAACCTATAAAAATAAAACCTAAATAAACCTAAAAACCTAAACCTAAAGAAATAAAATAAAAACTAAACATAAACCTAAAAATACTAAAATAAAAAAAACTAAAAAAATAATAAAAATAAAACTACAACAAAACAACAAGCCTTAATAAATTAAACATGAATCCTTTCTCCTATTACTGTGTGTCATTCTCATTTAATTCAGTATACTAAGATCATTTTTACATCTTAACCAAGCCTTTTTGGGTCTACCTCTACCTTTCTTAACATAAAAAATCTAAATCTACTCTCCTAATCAATGGGATGGTCGCTAACCACCTAGGCGACTCTCCTAATCTTATCTACTTGGTACTCAACCCCAGAAATACTCATTTTGCATTCTATCTCTGGGTAAAGCCACTCATCCACTTGAGCATCCTCATCTGTAACTTAACTTAGTCTTATGTTTCTCTTTTATTGGCCAACATTACCATAAGTCATTCATGTCTTACCACCATCTTATAAAATTTTCCCTTAAGTTTAAGTGGAACTTTTCTATCACATAATATGCATGCATTCCTCAAATAAAATTCTACTAATAACATCTCCATCTATTTCACCATCATTTTGAACAATAGAGCCTAAATATATGAACTCACTCTTATTAATGACTTGATCACCTAAAGTCACAACACTACAACTAAAACCTCTCTAAAATTACACTCCATATATTCAGTTTAGATCTACTTAAATGAAAACCTTTAGACTAGTTGACCTCCATAATTCTTTCTGGGACTCCCTCTCTAGTCTTATCAACAAGAATGTCATCGAAAAGCATACACCAAGGTACATCTTCTTGTAAATGCCTAAATAAGAACATCTAAAGTAAAAGATAAGGGCTTAATGTATCCTTGATGTAATCCAATGAAATAGGAAAAATTTTGTCAATCCTCTAGTTTGGACACAAATAACAACTAGTATACATATCCTTTGACTTGAATATAACCAATGTTAACTTCTTTCTATTCTAGAACTCTTCAAAGAACATCTCTTGAGACTTTATCATAAGCTTTTATAAATCAATAAATATCATATGCAATTCTTATTTTCTCTAAGCTTCAACCTCTTAACAAATGTATAGCATCCATAGTAGATATAGCATGAAACCAAATGTAAACTTCTATCACATCGTAACTAAATTACTCTCTCCCATAATTTTAATGTACATTAACTTAATTCCTCATAATTTGCACTCTTGTGCATCACCTTTATAAATATGAACCAACAAACTCTTTCTCCACTCATCGGCATCTTTTAGTCTTTAAAATAACATTAAAAGATTTGTAAGAAATTCCTTGATCTCCTAAACATTTCCACACTATTGGAATATTATCCTCAGCTTTTCATTTCTTCTTTAAACTTAAACCTTACTTTACTGATAAAAATAAAATTCTCTATTTTTATTTATTAGGTTATAAAATTAATACTTTCAAATCCTTCATTGAAAAGTTTATTAAAATACCTCATCCACTATTTTCAATATCTTTTCTAAGAAAAGCACTTTATTATTTTCATCCTACCTTACTTGTATGTCTTTACTTCTCCTATCTCTTTGGTTTAAACTATCTTTCACCTTCTTTGGTATCTAATCTATTGTATAAATCACTAAAGCTAAATTTTTTGCATCATATATTGCTTTCTTTGAATCTCTAGCCATTTTATATCTTTCCCAATTCAGAGTTTTACATCTAAACCAAGTTTTATAACAATGCTTCTTATTTCTTATCTTTTCTTGCACACTCGACTCCACCACTAACTATTCTTATTAAAAGAAGCTTTTCTTTTGATTAAACTTTAGCAACTGCTTAATTTCACTTGATATTTTTCCCAGCGTTAGCTTCCTTATGATCCCAAACTCTAATTTCTTGTAGGTTGCTCTTAAAAATAATTTTATTTGTGTTCTTTAAGTGTCCCCATTTAATCCTAGGACACTAATTTAGTTTATTTTTTCTCTTACAACCTTTCATCTTAAAATCTAAAACTAATAGTCGATGTTGGGTACTTAAAATTTTTAATGACCTACAATCTTTACTATCGATCTATTTTTCTTATCAAAAAAATAATCAATCTGTTTTACTAGATCCATTTTTATAAGTAATAATATGTTCATCTCTTTTCTTAAATAAAGTAATGCAACTAAAATCATAATCTAAGGCAAAATAATATAGTCCTTCTTCATTAGTCACTCCAAATCCATAACCACCATGAATACTTTTAAAATATTCTACCACTCTACCAACATGTCCATTTAAATCTCCCCAATAAATACTTTTCTTCAAGAGTTATCTTTTGTATTAATCCCTCTAATTCATTCCAAAATTTTTCTTTGAACCTAAACCTACTTGAGGATAGACACTTATAACATTGATAATCTTAGTATCATAATCTTTAAAAATAATTCTATCTCCACATCTATTAATACTTATAACATTATCCTTCAAACTTTTATCTATAATCACACCTACACCATTTCTAGTTTGACTTTTACATGAATACCAAAGTTTAAAACCTAAACTATCAATCTCCTTGGCCTTCTCCCCATTTAGTTTCTTGAACACATAAAATATTTATCTTTCTATGAACCATAATATCTATTAATTCATTAATTTAAATACCTATATTCCAAGATCCTAACCTAATTCTAGTTTCATGGACTAACTTCTTTGCCGCATCCATAATGTGGGAACCTTGCTTATTTAACCTAACCTATGAATAGAATATTTGTATTCAAACCATACGTACTTAAAGGACATACACATGATGATGATTTAAAATTCATGTCATTATTATTTTGACAAATTTTATACTAACAACCATCACTTTCATGACTTGGGACATAATGGTAGTGTTATAAAATAAAACTAAACTAAAAAAAACCTAAACCTAAATATAAACATAAAAAATAAACTAAAATAAAAAACTTAAACTAAAATAAATAAACCTAAAATAAATAAACTAATAAAATAAAAATAAATAAACTAAAATAAATAAAAATAAACTAAATAAACCTAAACCAACTAGTTTACTTAATTTAAAACCATAAACCTTAATCTTAAAAAACCCTAAACCTACACTAAAAACCCTCCAAACCCTAAAAAAACCTAAACCCTAAACCCTAAATCCTAAGCATAAACCCAAATCCAAATACCCAAAACCCAAAACCCAAACCCTAACCCACTAAAATAAAAACCCCAAACCATAAACAGTAACTAAATAAATCTAAAGTAAACATAAACCTCAAACAACTAAACCTCTAAGAATGGGAAACCCTGAGAAAATCACTCAACAAAGCTGGATCTAGATGGTGGTGAAGATGGATGTAGTATGGTGGTGGGAGATGGAGGTGTGGTGGATATGGAGGTGGTGGTCGAGTAATGGTGGTTATGGAGGAGGTGGGAGCGGCAAAGGTTACTGACCATGGTGGTGAGAGTGATTGGGGATATGACTACTCAAGAGGTGGGATGTTTTGTTGGGCTGGGCGAAGAATGGCTAGATCTGGCGCTTATGGATCTATGTCTTTATAGTAGATACGGTTCTAGTTATCTAAGGTTTTTGATTTTTGCTATGAGTGCTCATTTTTTATCTATGTCATCGCTTGTGTTTTAGAAAACTTGGTGTGTTACTTGCTTTCTATCAAAAAAGAATGTAAAACTTAAAACCTAAAACTCTAAACTAAAAGACCCTAAACCAATGTAAACACTAAACCCTAAAATCACTCCAAAAACTAAATTGTAAACCCTAAACCAAGACTTAAACCCTAAATCTAAACCCTAAACCCAAAATAAAAAAATAAGAAAAACTTTAATCCTCCAAACCCTAACCTTAAACCCCTATTAACCTAAACCACACCCTAAACCTAAAACCTAAAAATAAAATAAATAAACCTAAACCTAAATAAAAATAAAATAAAATAAAATAAAATAAACCTAAACTAAACCTAAAAGTAAAATAAATAAAATAAAACCTAACATCAAAATAAAAACAAAATGAAATTTAAAACTAAATAAAACCTAAACCTAAAATAAAACCTAAAATAAATAAAATTTAAAACCTAATCCGTAAACTAAGAAAAACTAAAACTAAAATTAATAAAATAAAATAAACCTAAACCTAAACTAAAATAAATAAAACATAAAATAAACTAAAAATAAACCTAAAATAAAATAAAATAAAAACTAAATAAAATCCTAAAAATAAAAAAAACCTGAACAAATAAAATAAACATAAAGCTGGACTATAAAAACCTAAATATAAAATAAAAAAAATAAACAAAATAAAATAAACCTAAACCTAAACTAAAATAACTAAAATAAAAAAACCTAAACCTAAACTAAATAAAACAAAATAAACTAAAAAAACCTAAATCTTAAAAATAAAAGCTAAAAATCCTAAATAAAACCTAACACCTAAACCTTAACCTAAAGATAAAAATAAAACCTAAATTTTAAAATAAAATAAAATAAACCAACTAAAAATTAACCTAAACTTAAACCTAAACATAAAAAAAACCTACTAAAATAAAATAAACTAATCTAAATAATTAAATAATCATAAATAAAACAATAAATAAACTAAACTAAAATAAATAAAATTAAACTAAATAAACATAAACATGCGGGTTACTTAAAAAACCCTAAACCCTCCCTAACCCACTAAAACTAAACACTACCCTAAACTCTAATCCCTAAACTACTAAAACCCAGACCTTAAACTAAACCTACCCTAAACCCTAAAACCTAAGCCTAAATTAAATAAAACCTAAAAATAAAATATTTAAGAAAACCTAAACCTAAACAAAAATAAAAATAAAATAAAATAAAAACCTAAACTAAAACCTAAAACCTAAACTTTAAAATAAGAAAAATAAACTAATAAAAATAAAATAAAAATAAAACTAAACTAAAAAATAAACATAAACCTAAACCTAAACCTTAAAAATAAACTAAAATAAAAAACCTAAACTAAAATAAATAAACATAAAATAAATAAACTAAACTAAATAAAAATAAAAAATAAAAAATAATCTAAATATACTAAATAAACCTAAACCAACCAGTTTACTTAATTTAAAAAAAAACTTAAAACCTAAATCCTAATCCCTAAACACTAAACACAAAACCTACAACCCTAAAAATATAACCCTAAACATACAACCCTAAACCCTAAACGCTAAACCCTAAACCCTAACCCTAAACCGTCAGCCTTAAAAGCATAAACCCTAAAACCCTAATCCCTAAACCCTAAATCGTAAGCCTAAACCCTAAACCCCAAACCCTAAACCTAAACCTAAAGTAACTAAATAAATTAAAAATAAACCTAAACCCTAAAACCTAATTAACCTAAACATAAACCCTAAGAATGGGCAGAACCTTGATGGTAGGGATGTCACCATCAACCAAGTTCATCTAGATCTAGCGGTGGAGACGAAGGCAGAGGCGGTGGTTATTGTAATGGTGGTGGCAGATATGGAGGTGCTGGTGGATATGGAGGTGGTGGTCAGAACAGTGGTGCTTATGGAGGCGAGAAAGGTTACACTGGTGGTGGTGGAGGGATCGGGATATGATGGTGGATCCCGCCACTCAAGCTGGGGTGGTTCTTATGGGAATTGGAGAAATCAAGAATAATGATCCACCCACCAATAACTTGTCTTTACAAAGATAGATGGTTCTAATTATCTATGGTTTTGATTTTATGCGTGTTTAATTTTATCTATATCATCACTTGTGTCTTAGAAAACTTGGTATTACTTGGTTGATGAAATGTTGAATCTGAATTTGTTCTTTATTAAAAAAAGTAAAAACCAAAAACCCTAAACCTAAAGCCTAAACCCTAAACCCTAAAAGCCCTAAACCCTATACCCTAAACCCTAAACCATAAAACCTTAAACAATAAACCCTAACCCTAAACCTCAACCCTAAACCCTAAACCCTAAACACTAAACCCCAAACACTTAACCCTAAACCTAAAACCCTAAAAAAGATAAAACCAAAACCTAAACTAAATAAAACCTAACAATATAATAAATTAAAAAACCTAAACCAAAATAAAATAGAAACATAAATTAAAACCTAAACCTAAACCTAAACCTAAAAAAATAAAATAAAATAAAACTAAACTAAAATATAATATATAAAAGCTAAACTAAAAAAATAAAAAAAAACCTAAATAAAATAAAAAACTATACCTAAAATAAAAAAAAATAATCCTAAAATAAAATAAAATAAAATAAAAACCTAAATAAAAATAAAAATTAAAATAAACCTAAATAAAAAAATAAAAAAAAACTAAAATAAACAAAAAATAAACTGAATAAACCTAAACATATGAGTTTATAAAATTTTTTAAAAAAAGCCTAACCCTAAACCCTAAACCTTAAACCACAAAATCCTAAACCCTAAACCATAAACCCTAAAAATATAAAAAGCTAAGCCTAAACTACATAAATCCTAAAAAGAAAATAAATAAAAAAACCTAAACATAAATAAAATAAAATAAAAACCTAAACCTAAACCTAAAAATAAAATAATATAAAAAATAAGAAGTAAATTAAAATAAAATAAATAAAAACATAAACTAAACTAAAAAATAAAAAAATCTTAAAAATAAAAAAATTTAAATGAAATAAAAACTAAAAGGAATATAAAAGTGAAATAAACCTAATATAAAATATAATAAAAACTAAATAAAACTTAAACCTAAAAGATAAATTTTAAAATAAAACCTAAAAATAAATAAAAAATAAAATAGACCTAAACCAAATATAAAATAAACTAAACTAAAACAAATAAAACCTAAACCTAAATCTAAAATTATCTAAATTTAAACCCTAAAATAAATAAAATGAAATAAACTAAAAATAATCTTCAACTTAAACAAAAAAATAAAACCTAAAAATAAACCTAAAATGAAAATCTAAATGGTAAACCTAAACCTAAACCTAAAAATAAAATATAAAACCTAAACCTAAAAAATAAGATAAAATTAAAAGTAAACTAAAAAATAAACATAAACTTAAACCTAAAAAAATAAACTAAAATAAAAAACCTAAAATAAATAAAATAAATCTGAAATAAACAAATAAACTAAATAAAAATAAAAAATAAACCTAAATAAAAATACAAAATAAAATAAACTAAAATAAATAAAAAATAAACTAAATAAACCTAAACCTAAACCTAAAAAAATAAACTAAAATAAAAAACCTAAACTAAATAAAATAAATCTAAAATTTATAAATAAACTAAATAAAAATAAAAAATAAACCTAAATAAAAATACAAAATAAAATAAACTAAAATAAATAAAAAATAAACTAAATAAACCTAAACCTACTGATTTTCTTAATTAAAAAAAACCCTAAACCTAACCTAAAGTAACTAAATAAATTAAAATATAATCCTAAAGCCTAAAACCTAATAAACCTAAACCTAAACATAAACCCTAAAATAAAGTAACCTTGATGTCCAACATCATCTAACTAGATCACCCAGATTTGGTGGTGGAGGTGGGACTGCTATCGCAGGTGGTAGAGGTGCTAGTGGATATGGAGGTGGTGTTCATGGAGGCAGGAGGAGCTATGAGGTTACAACCATGGTGGTGGTGGAGGGGAGATCGGGATATGATGGTGGATCCGCTACTCAGAGGTCGGGTGGTTATGGGAACTGGAGAAACCAAAGAATGACCGATCCGATTCTTATGGAACTGTCTTTTCAGAGACTATTTATCTAGGGTTTTGATTTGCTCTATGCTAATTTTGATCTGTTTGTGTTTTAAAAAACTTGGTGTGTTACTTGGTTCATGAAAATTAAAAGAAGAAATGTTGAATCTAAATTTGTTCTCTATTAAAAATAATAAACAAAACCCTAAACCCTAAACCTAAAGCCTAAAACCTAAACCCTAAATCCTAAACCCTAAAAACCTTAAACCCTAAAACCCTAAACCCTAAACCCTAAAACCCTAAAACCTAAACTCCAAACCTACAACCCTAAATCAAACAACTCTAAACCCAAAACCCTAAACCTTAAACCCTAAACCCTAAACCTTAACCCTAACACTAAACCCTAAACCCTAAACCCTAAACCATAAACTAACCTTAAACCCTAAACCTTAAACCCTAAACTAACCCTAAACCCTAAGCTAACCCTAAACCCTAAGCCCTAAACCCTAAACCATAAAAACCTTAAACCCTACAGCATAAACCTTAAACCTAAACCCTAAACCCTAACCCTAAACCCTAAAACCTAAAACCCTAAACCTTAAAATCCTAAACCTTAGATCCTAAACCCTAAACCCTAAAAACCTAAAAACCTAAATCTAAACTAAATAAAACCTAAAAATAATAGAAATAAAAAAACTTAAACCTAAACCTAAAAATAAAATAAAATAAACTAATAAAAATACATTAAAATAAAGTAAATAAAAACCTAAACTAAACTAAAAAAATAAAAAAAACCTAAGAATAAAAAATGTAGATAAAATTAAAACTAAATGAAAAATAAAAATGAAATAAACCTAAAATAAAATAAAATAAAAATTAAATAAAAACCTAAACCTAAAAAATAAACCTAAAAATAAAACATAAAAATAAAGAGAAAATAAAACCTAAATCCTAGACTAAAAAAAAAAACATAAAATAAAAGAAAAATAAATAAAATAAAATAAACTTAAACCTAAACTAAACTAAACTACACTAAAATTTATAAAACCTAAGCATAAACCTAAAATAAACTAAAAATAAACCTAAAAGTAAACAAAATAAAACCTAAAAATAAAATAAATAAAATGAACCTAAACTTAAATATAAAAAATAAAGTAAAATAAAAATATAAACTACAACCTAAACCAAAACCTAAACTGAAAAAAGAAAATAAAATAAAAATATAAACTAAACTAAAATAAAATAAATAAAAACCTAAACTAAAATAAAAACTAAAAAAACCTAAATAAAATAAACACTAAACCAAAAATAAAAATAAAAAAAAACACAAAATAAAATAAAAATAAAATAAAAACATAAACCTATAAAATAAAACCTAAAAATAAATAAAAAATAAAACCTAAACATAAAAAATAAAATAAAAATAAAACTGAAGTAAAAAAATAAACATAAACCTAAACCTCAAAAATAAACTAAAATAAGAAGACTAAACTAAAATAAATAAACCTAAAATAAACTAAACTAATTAAAATTAAAAATAAACCAAAATAAAAATAAATAAAATAAAATAAATAAAAAATTAATTAAATAAACCTAAACCTATGAGTTTACTTAATTTAAAAAAAATTAAAAATATAAAAAAAATAAAAAATAAACCCTGCCACTAAACCCTAAACCTACAACCCTCAACCTTAAACACTAAATCATAAAACTAACAATATACTCTTAGCCCTAATCCTATAACCCTAAGCCGACAACACTAAATCCTAAACCCTAAACTATCCCTAAATCCTAAACCTTAAACCCTACATAAAAAAATAAAGAATTAATAAAAAACCCTAACCCTAAACCCTAAACTCTAAAATAAATACAAAACCCTAAGTTCTTCATATATAACCCTAAACCCTAAAACACTAAACCCTGATCCCTAAACCCTAAACCCTAAACCCTAAACCCTAAACCCTAAACCCTAAAAACCTAAACAAACCCTAAACCCTAAACTAAACCTAAACCTAAACAACCTTAAACCTAAACCATAAATATTAAAACTTAAACATAAACTAAATAACCTAAAAATAAAATAAATAAAAAATACAACCTAAATAAAATATGAAAAATTAAATTAAGCAAAAAACCTAAACATCAACCTAAACCTAAACCTAAAATTACAATAAAATAAAAAATAAATACTAAACTAAAAATAATTAAATAAAAACTTTTATCTAAACTAAATAATAAAATAAACCTAAAAATAAATAAACCTAAATAAAATATAAACTAAACATAAGATAAAAATAAAATAAACCTAAATCAAAAACTAAATAAAAACATAAACCTAAAAAATAAACCTAAAAATAAAACCAAAAAATAAATAAAAAATAAAACCTAAACCATAAACTAAAATAGAAAAAACCTAAACATAAAATAAACAAAAGAAAATAAACCTAAACCTAAACTAAAATAAACTATACTAAAATAAATTAAACATAAACCTAAACCTAAATAATACTAAACCTAAACCCAAAACTAAATAAAATAAAATAAACTAAAAAAAAACCTAAACCTAAACTAAAAAAATAAAAAATAAAAATAAACCTAAAATAAAACCCAAAACCTAAACCAAAGAAAATAAAATAAAAACCTAAACCTATACCTAAAAATAAAAAATAAAGCCTGAACTAAAAAAAAAATAAATGAACTAAAATAAAAAATTTGTACTAAAATAAATAAACCTAAAATAAGTAAATTAAACTAAATAAAAAATAAATACTTAACCTAAATAAAAAATAAATTAAATAAATGATAATAAATAAAAATAAACTAAATAAACCTAAACTAATCTTTAATTAAAAAAATCTAAACCTTAAAACCCTAAACCTAAACCCTAAACCTAAACCCTAAACCTTAAACCTTAAAACTAACCCTAAACCTAAACCTAAACCTAAAACCCTAAACCCTAAACTAAACCCTAAACCCTAAACCTAAAAAAACCTAAAACCCTAAACCTAAACCCTAAAAAAATAAAAAAACCTAAACCTAAAAAATAAACCTAAAATAAAATAAATAAAGAACCTAAAATAAAATAAAATAAAAATAATATATTTAAACCTAACCTAAAAGAAAACTAAACTAAAATAAAATAAAATAAACTAAACTGTAAATAAAACTAAACCTAAAATAAAAATAAAATAAACCTAAAATAAATTAAATTAAAAACTAAATAAAAACCTAAACCTAAAAAAAACCTAAAAATAAATATAATATAAAGCCTAAACTTAAATAAAAATAACATTTCCCTAAACCTAAACTAAAATAAATAAAACCTAAACCCAAACCTAAAGTAAACTAAACCTAAAGCTAAAGCTAAACTAAATAATATAAAATAAACTAAAAATAAACATAAACCTAAACTAAAAAATAAAACCTAAACCTAAAAACATAAAATAAAAACCTAAACCTAAACCTAAAAATATAAAATAAAACCTAAACCTCAAAAATAAAATAAAAATAAAACTAAACAAAAAAATACCTTAATGAAAAACCTAAACTAAAATAAATAAACTAAAATAAATATAAATAAACCTAAATAAAAATAAATACTAAAATAAATAAAAAATGAATTACATAAACTAAATAAACCTAAACCTACCAGTTTACTCTAAATCATATACCTACAACCATGAATCCTAAAAAACCCTAAACATTAAACCCTAAACCTTAACCCTAAACCCTAAGCCCTAAACCCCAAACCCTAAACCCTAAACCCTGAACCCTAAACTAATCCTAAACCCTAAACCATAAAAAGCTAAAAACCTAAACATAAACAAAATTAAACCTAATATAAAATAGATAAAAAACATAAACCAAATTAAAATAAAAAATAAAAGAAATAAAAACCTAAACTAAAACTTAAACCTAAACCTAAACCTACAAAAAAGGCTAAATAAACCTAAACTAAACTAAAAATAAAAAATAAATAAAATAAAAAAATAAATATAAATAAAATAAAATAAACCTAAAATAAAATATAAAAAAATAAATTAAAAACCTAAATAAAAATAAAAATAAAAATAAACGCAAATAAAAATAAAAAAACAAATAAACTAAAATAAATAAAAAAAATAAACTAAATAAACCTAAACCTACTAGTTTACTTAATTTAAAAAAATCCTAACACTAAACTAAACCCTAAACCCCAAACCCTAAACCGTAAACCCTAAACCCTAAACCTTAAATCCTAAATCCTAAAACCCTAAACCCTACATCCTAAACCCTAAACCCTAAACACTAAAACCTAAACCCTAAAAATGAAAAATCTAAACCTAAACTAAATAAAACCCAAAAAATAAATAAATAAAAAAACTAAAACCTAAATAAAATAATAAAATAAAATAAAATAAAAACCAAAACCTAAACTTAAACCTAAAAATAAAATAATATAAAAATAGAAATAATACTAAAATAAATTAAATAAAAATCTAAACTAAACTAAAAAATAAATGAAACTTAAAAATAAAAAAAACCTAAATAAAATAAAAACTAAATATAAATTAAAAATAAATTAAACATAAAATTAAATAAAAAAATTAAATTAAAACCTAATCCTAAAGATAAACCAAAAAATATAACCTAAAAATAAATTAAAAATTAAAAATCAATCGAGAAACTAAAAAAAATCTAATCCTAAAATAAACAAAATAAAATAAATCCAAACCTAAACAAAAATAAACTAAACTAAAATAAATAAAATATAAACCTAAACCTAAAATAAATTGAACCTAAACCCCAAACTAAATTAATTAAAATAAACTAAAAATAAACATAAATTTAAACTAAAAAATAAAACCTAAAAATAAGCCTAAAATAAAAACCTAAAACCTATACCTAAAAAAATAAAATAAAACCTAAACTTAAAACTAAAAATAAAAAATAAACCTTAAACCTAAAAAATAAATAAAAATTAAACTAAACTAAAAAAAATAAATATAAATCAAAAATATTAACTAAAATAAAAAACCTAAACTAAAATAAATAAACCTAAAATAAAATAAATAAACCTAAAATAAATGAACTAAACTAAATAAAAATAAAAAATAAACCTAAATAAAAATTAATAATAAAATGTACTAAAATAAATAAAAAATAAACTAAATAAACCTAAACCTACCAATTTTTTTAATTTTAGAAAAAGAATACTAAACACTAAACCCTAAACCCTAAACCATACATCCTAAACCCTAAACCCTAAACCTAACCTAAAGTAACTAAATAAATTTAAAAAATAATCCTAAACCATAAAACCTAATAAACATAAACCTAAACCTAAACCCTAAGAATGGGCATAACCTTGATGACAAGAACATCATCGTTAACCATGCTCATTCCAGATTCATCAGTGGAGGCAAAGGCGAAGGAGGCAGTTATCACAATGCTGGTGGGAAATTTGGAGGTTTTGGTGGATATGGAGGTGGTGGTCAGAGCAGTGGTGGTTATGGAGGAACGAGTATTGACGGAGGTTATAATCGTTGTGGTGACGGAGGGGAGAGATTGGGGATATGATGGTGGATCTTGCTACTCGAGAGGATGGGGTGGTTTTGATGGGAACTAGAGAAATAAGGATCCGACCGCTATGGAACTTTGTCTTTATAGTAGAGATAGTTATCTAGTTTGATTTGCTCTATGCATGCTCATTTTTATCTATGTCGTTGTGTCTTAAAAATTCAGGTGTTGGTTGGTGAAATCAAAAGAAGAAATGTTAATAATTTGTTCTTTGTTAAAAAATAAAAACTTAAACCCTAAATGTAAAACTTAAACCCAAACCCTAAACCATCAAAACCCTAAACCCTAACCCCAAAACCCTAAAACCCTAAACCCTAAATAAAAAATCTAAAACCTAAATCATAAACCAAAACCTAAACCCTAAAACCCTAAACCTAAACCTAACCCTAACCCTAAACTTAAACCCTAAAACCTAAACCTAAACCTTAAATGAACCCTAACCTAAACGAAAACCCTAAAACTCAAACTAAGTTTAAACCCTAAACCTTAAACTAACCCTAAACACAAAGCTAACCCTAAACCCTAAACCCTAAAAACCCAAAACCCTAAAGCCTAAACACTAAACCCTAAACCCTAAAACCCTAAACCCTAAACCATTAACCATTTAGACCTTAAAAACCTAGAAGCCTAAACCTAAACTAAATAAAACCTAAAAATAAAAATAATAAAGAAACCTAAACCTAAACCTAAAAATAAAATAAAATAAAATAAACTAATAAAAATAAATTAAAATAAAGAAATAATAACCTAAACTAAATAACAAAAATTAAAATAAACTTAAGAATAAAAAGCCTAAATAAAATAAAAACTAAACATAAAATAAAAATAAAATAAACTAATAATAAACTTAAAAGAAAATAAAATAAAAACTAAATAAAAACCTAAACCTAAAATAAAAAAAATAAAATCTCAACCCTAGACTAAAAAAAAACCTAAACCTAAAATAAAAATAAAATAAACAATATAAAAAAACTAAAGTTAAACACTAAACTAAATAAAAGAAAAAAAAATTAAAAATAAACCTAAACCTAAACAAAAAATAAACCTAAATATAAACATAAATAAAAAAAAACCTAAACCTAAACTAAATAAAACTTAAAATAAAATAAATAAATAAACCTAAAGCTTAATATAATAAAAGATAAAATAAAATAGAAACATAAACTACAACATAAACCTAAACCTAGTCCCAAAAAAAAAGAAAATAAAAAATAAAAATTAAACTAAAATATAATAAATAAAACCTAAGCTAAACAAAAAAAATAAAAAACTAAATAAAACAAAAACTAAAACAAAAAAAAGTGAAATGAACCCAAAATATAATAAAATAAAAAACTAAACCTAAAAAATAATACTTATAAATAAATAAAAAATAAAACCTAAACTCTAAACTAAAAAAAAACTTAAAACCTAAAATAGAAATAAAATAAACCAAAACCTAAACTAAAATAAACTAAACTATAAAAAGTAAAACCTTACCCTAAAAAAAATTAAATAAAATAACCCAAAAAAAAACCTAAACTTAAACTAAAAAATAGAACCTAAAAATAAACCTAAAATAAATGCCTAAAAGCTAAACCTAAGAGAATAAAATAAAAACCTAAACCTAAAACATAAAAATAAAAATAAAACCTAAACCTAAAAAATAAACTAAAATAAAAAACATAAACTAAAATAAATAACCCTAAATTAAATAAACTAAGCTAAATAAAAATAATACTAAACTAAAATCAAAATAAAAAATAAAATAAACTAAAATAAATAAAAAATATACCAAATAAAGCTAAACCTTCGAGTTTATTTAATTATATACATATATATATATATAATCTGCCCCTAAACCTAAAACTTTAAAATTAACCCTAAACTTACAACCCTAAACCCAGAAACCTAAAACTAACCCTAAACCCTAAACCCTAAACCTGCAACCTTAAACTTACAACATTAAACCCTACAACCCTAAATTAAAAAAAAATTTAAATAATAGAAAAAAACTAAACTAAATAAAATAAAAAATAAAAAGTAAACTAAAATAAAATAAATAAAAACCTAAACTAAACCAAAAATGAAAAATTAAAAA
Organism: Cymbidium sinense; assembly: GCA_021442155.1. Taxonomy (NCBI): domain Eukaryota; kingdom Viridiplantae; phylum Streptophyta; class Magnoliopsida; order Asparagales; family Orchidaceae; genus Cymbidium; species Cymbidium sinense. Next base: position 37,492 of record JAKCPB010000951.1, read on the forward strand.
CCTAAATAAAATAAAAATTGAACCAAAAATTAAAATAAAATAAAATAAAATAAAAAGTAAATAAAAACCTAAACCTAGAAAATAAACCTAAAAATAAATAAAAAATAAATCCTCAACCCTAAACTAAAATAAAAATAAAATAAACCTAAACCTAAACTAAAATAAACAAAATGTAAACCTAAACTTAAAATAAACCAAACCTAAACCTAAACCTAAAATAAATAAAATAAAATAAACTAAAAATAAACTTAAACCTAAACAAAAAAGATAAACCTAAAATAAAAACCTAAAACCTAAACCTAAAAAAATAAAATAAAAACTTAAACCTAAGCCTAAAAATAAAAAATTAAACCTTAATAGAAAAAAATTAAAAATTAAACTACACTAAAAAATAAACCAAAACCTAAAGAATTAACTAAAATAAATACACCTAAAATAAAAAAAAAATAAAATAAATATAAAAATAAACTAAATAAAAATAAAAATAAAATAAATAAAAAATAAACTAAATCAACATAAACCTACTAGTTTACTTAAATTAAAAAAATTAAAAAAATATAAAAAAAACAAAAAATTAAAAATAAAAAACCTTAAAACTAATCCTAAACCCTAAACCTACAACCGTAAACCCTAAACCCTAAAACTTGATGCCCTAAATTCTAAACCTTAAACCTTACCCTAAACCCTAAACCCTGAACCTTAAACCCTAAATCCTAAACTCTTAACCCTAAACCCTAAAACCCTAAACCCTGAACCTTAAAGCCTAAACCCTAAACCCTAAACCCTAAACCCTAAAACTCTAAACCCTAAACCCTAAACCCTAAACCCTAAAACACTAAAACCTACTACCCTAAACTTACAACCATACACCCTAATCCCTAACCCCTGAACCCTTAACCCTAAACCCTGAAAACTTCAAAACCCAAACCTATTCTAAATAAAACCTAAAAATAAAATAAATAAAAAAACTTAAACATAAATAAAATAAAATAAAAATCTAAACCTAAACCTAAAAAAATAAAATAAAAAATAAAAACTAAAATAAAATAAAATAAATAAAATCCTAAACTAAACTAAAAAATAAATTAAACCTTAAAATAAAAAACCTAATTAAAATAAAACCTAAATATAAAATAAAAATAAAGTAAACCTAAAATAAAAACTAAATAATAACTTAAACCAAAAAAATAAAACTAAAAATAAAATGTAAAAATAAATAAAATAAATAAAACCTTATCCCTAAACTAAAAAAAGACCTAAACCTAAAATAAATAAAATAAAATAAACCTAAACCTAAACTAAAATAAACCAAACTAAAATAAACAAAACTAAAATAAATAAAACCTAACATTAACCTAAAATAAACTAAAAATAAACCTAAGAATTAAAAATTTGAATAAAATAAAAAATAAATGTAATATAAAAATAAAATAAACATAAAATAAACCAAAAATAAAATAAAATAAAAATAAAATAAAATCCTAAACCTAAAAAGTAAAACCTAAAAATAAAATCCTAAACCTAAAAAGTAAAACCTAAAAGTAAACCCTAAACCCTAAACCCTAAAAGCCCCTAAACTCTAATCACTAAATCCTAAACTCTAAATCCTAAACCATAAAAAACCCTAAACCCTAAACACGAAACCCTAATCATAAACCCTAAACCCTAAAAGCATTAAGCTCATACCCTTGTTGACCTCATTTTTGAATGAGGTTAATTTGGCATTTGAGAGATCCTAATCTCAAATAAGATTTTCTTAATTCAATGTTTAGGACACCTCACCTAGTGTCCTAGAAAATCTTTTTGAGTTTATTATAACCTATTTGATATATGTAGAATCAATCCAAATTTTCAATTTAGATTATCTCAAATAAATCAAATTAAAATGAATAAAAGAAAACCCATTTCATTTGAATTTAAATTGACCACTTGAACTCATTTGAAATCATACCTAACCCACTTTAAGCTAAAAGAGTTAAAATGAAATTAAATTTAAAATCAAATTAAATGGCTTAATTAAATCATAATGCAATTGATCATCAAATTACATTATGGTATTAAAAAAAATAAACTAAATAAATTCAAAAGGAAAAAGTTAATCTCAAATCCATAAGAAAACTCAAATGCAATTAAATCTAATCTCAAATCTATTTTGAGATTAGTTTGAGCATAGCATACTTTAATTTAAAGTAAGATGATAATGTCATATTGCATAGAAATAATAAAAGCAAAATAAATAAAAAGAGAATTGAAAAAAATGGAAAATGGGACGAAAGAAAAATGCCAATTTCCTTCTTCCACTTTTTCCTATCCTCATCCCATACTACCTTCTAATCAAAGATGCCTATCTTCAAGTGAAGGTAGGCAATCAAGCATAAAAAAGCTAACCAAGGAGAGAAGATAAATAAATAAAAAAGTAGAGAACATAAAAAGTTTTGGCCATAAGGAAACAAGGACATACACACTCTCTCAACGCAAGATAAGCTCTCATACACCATCCCAGGCCAAAACTGAAGACAAACGAAATCCCCCCCTTCCCTCCAAGTGTTCTCAATCAGTGGAACCATCAAAACCAAATTTTGAATCCAAAGCTTGGGCTAGTGATCAAACCACAACAAATTCTCCAAATTCCTTTGACGCAAGGCTTTCTATTGAAAAATGGAAGCTACTTCAATTGATTCCAGCCTTTTAGATCCCCTAAATCAAGGTACGCCATTATTGAACCCCTCTTTTCTTCAAAACTTTTGGCCATGATTATATCCCTACAAGACGTGTTCTCTAGTGAGATCAAGCCATATGGATTGAAAGAGGATCGTTCAATGATCATGTAGCACTTTGAATCATCCAATTTGGTTAAGTATATCAAAAGCTATTAACCAAATACCATGGAAGGTCCATGGCTCCCGCAGGGTTTGAGGGAGATGAAATCGGCCCCGCTTTCTTTTCCATCTAGGCCGATTGATTAAATCCCTTTAGGAATAGCAAGAATGATAGGATCCATCCACGATCGGACGATTGTCCGGATCAACCCACGCGGATACTTGATCCGTAAATCGCGGATCATCCGTCGATCTTTGTTCGGACGGTCCAAAGTTAATTCCTCTCATTTTAGCTAAAATGCGTGTGACCCATAACTTAAAAATCGTTAAGCAAAAATTTAATTAATTTTAAAAAAAATTCAGAAAATTTCAAAAAATCATAACAAATCAAAGAAAAATCATAAAAATATAAATAAAAGCTCTATGGATTCGTCTTGATGAGAGGAATCCACTGAAATTAAAACCCCAATTTTATTAGATGAGTTTTCCTTAATTTAGGTTTAATTGAAATAAATTAAACCTTAATTACTCTTAAATTAATAATCCAATTAATTTAAAACTTTGGAAAAATGAAATTAAGCTTAAAGCATACCTTAAGTAAATTTTTGGGGATTTAATTCTCTGAAATAAAATGAAATTAAAATTTTATGTGAGTTAACCCTTAAATTAAATAAATTAATTACCCTTTAATAAAATAATTATAAAATTTTAATTTAATAATCTTAAATCAAAATAATGAACATCAAAATAATAATTGAACTTAATTAAACTAATATAAACCTAATATGAACTTAATTAACTTAATTTGATAATAAAAAGAATTAGATAATTCAATTAAATCACTTGAACTTAATTAAATCATAATAAATTAATCAGTTAATCAAAAATTATGAATAAACCCTCATTGGAAAGATATTTCAGTGAATAATAAGTTAAAAATAAAATCTCCTAAAAAATTTTAATGAATTAATCTTAATATAGGTTTTAATGAAATAATTAAAACCTTAATTACACCTTAATTACATCTCTAATTAAACTAAAACTTTAGGAACATAAAATTAGCATGTAATCCCACTTGTCATAATTATCTGAAACCAAATTAGTCTATAAATTTGGAATTATTGAATTTCCAAATCTCTAGGTCAATATGAACTAAATAATAATTAAGAATAATCATTAATTCATTGGATTGACAACTAAATTGAACTAAACTGAAATAAACATAAAAAATACTTAGGGTAATTCATCAAAACTTCCCAAGTCAAAGAATCTAATCAAATAAAAAAGTTTTAAAAAAATTAATTCTTAATGAAATTCAAATATAATTGAACAACTTAAGTTAAACTTAATAAAATCACTTATCTTTAATGAATTTAAATAATAAACTTAAAACCTAGATTAATCAAATCAGATCAAGTAATTAACCTAAGTATTTTAGGTTAAGAATAATTTATAAACAAACTTAAGATATTAATTCATATTAATGAACTTAAAACTTAAGCTTATAAATTCATAATTTAACATCTTAAGTTAAATTGAATGAAATCAAACTTAAATCAAACTCTTTAAATAACATAAGCCAAATCAAATGAAATCCATATAACTTAATTCAAAATGAAATAAATCAAATAAATTAAATTAAATAAAGCAATTGAAATAAATGAACATAAATCAAACCCAAACATAAATAAAATCAAAAGGATTAATTAAAATACTTAAGGATTTTAGTTAGACTTTGGAAACCTCATTAGATTTAGGATGGAATAAAGTGAGCTTCACCTAAAAGTAAATCTATTTCACATTCTTGAAAACCTATACAACTTTAACCAAATAGAATGAACATAAAAATATGAATTAAATCATTAAATGATTTGAATTGAAACCAACCAATGGTAAAAAATTAAAATAATTCAAATTTCAAACTTCAAAACTTAAACTTAAAGCCTAGCAAAGACTTACCACAAAACCCCATACTACACACACTAGATTATTTAGGTCACCCAGATCTAGATTAGATCATTCTATGATTTTCTTTTAATCTCCTGTGATATGTTGTGATGTGCTTCACATGTTTGTGTGGTGTATTGCTTTAGACTAGATTCCTTGGCTTATTTGTTCGTTAGACTGGATGGTAGGGCGTTCTTTATAGATTTGACACTATTTTCTATAGGGGACTGTATTAAAGGGATCAATGTAAAAAATAAATCATAAAATTGCCATTTGCTTGTAGGTGCTAAAAATTCCTTAACATAGTCCATAGGATAGGTGGGCTTGGAAAGCAACTAATGCTAAGCCCATGTTTGTAAAATATAAACCGCTTGGTGTGTCTATTTTGTGTGGCTTGGGATTTTCTTTTAAATTTTAAATGTAAATTTGAGCTTAGAATTAGGTTAGGATCTATGGGGTCTAGGATTAAGAGTCGACCCAACCGTGAGATGGTGGTCCCCTGGAGCCGATGGATGTCCCAAGAAGGAGACTTTCCGGAAAGAAGACCCATAGATCTAAACTTGTAGTTCTAGTTGTATAAGGCGTAACGGCTCCCAATTTTCTTTCTTCCTGTACATAGTACCGATTGGCCTTTTTCTTATATAATTTAATTTGGCTTGATTTATTTTGGGTGCGTAATAGAAACAACATGCTTTTCTTAGGTTTCTTTCTTTGTTATGTTTATGTTGTGATGTATGCCTGGATGTAGGCTCATAGGATAAACTAAATTTTCTACCCAACTAAATCAATTGAAATATAAAAATAAATACAACTCATAATCTTAATATAAAAGCCTAGGTATTAAAACAAGATAAAATATGTAGCAACCCCTTAGTGGATGTCATGCATAATCATATTATTTGCTCTTGATTAATGAAGGAATTCCATCTTTACCTAGGCTTGACCTTTGAGAGCCTATGATGGAAGTACACCTTCTTCTATTCTGATTTGGCCCATAATCTTTTTCTAATTACATGCATTAGGCATAAATTGCATTCCTGGCCTAAAATGAATCTTGAGTCAAAATTATAAAATTTAAAAAATATGCATTATTTAAGTACATCTTCATACCCTACATAATGATCTTAGGGATTAGGAGTAAGTCTAGGTTCATAGATTTCTTTCCTAAAATTGCAAATTGCCCATCTTGCATTCATATGACTTAGCCTCATGGTTTTAAAATGCTTAGGTGGTGTTAGGCGCCTTCTCCGTGAAGGTTATAAGTCCGAAGAGTCGTGATAGGTTAGTTAAGTGAAGAGAATGGCCAATGATTCCCAAGAATAGAACTAGGTCGAGACATGTAAGCACAAGCAGACTAGGTTCTGAAGCATCCTTTTAGGAATAAGTCTTCAACCCTAGGCATTTCTGTAGTCTTGTGTTGCTAGAATCTAAGTCCTAGATTTCTAAGAAAATGACAACTTGAAATCTAAAATTAAATCCCAAATTTAAGCCTAATCATAGGATATATGAAATGTGTACTGGGCATCCTAGTATTAATATACATTTCCTACTTTTTCCCATTTGAATCTTAAAATAACTCTCTCCAATTTGGACCTCTCCCAATTGAATTTCCAAAATCAATCATTTGAAAGCTACCTAGTAGTCTTAGGAATAACCACTTATTTCTTTAATTGAGAGTATTCTTAGGAAGAGACCCTTCCTAAGATGTAATTAACTATGAGGCTTGCCTTTATAGGAACCAAGATCCTGATAAAATTGACCACTTACTTTTCTATGTAGTTCAGGGAAAATACTTTGGTACATGAAAGACCCATTAGCCTTAGGAGTCTTTTATAGAAATGATTGAATCCATTATAGGAAAGCATGTTTATCTTTTGAGATAATATGTTATTCCTTAATGTATTTGATCATCTAAATAAAATATTCTAAACTCTATGTGGTGTCATTTCTTTTCTCTATTCCATTCAGAGAGAAAAGAAAAACATATTTTTTTGTGACTCCAGGGAATGGTTCCTCTCTCCATCTTTAGAAATAAGGTTATTTCTATATATCGATAAGTACTAGTGCCACTCACATCAAGACTTCTTTCTTTCGTTGGATACCTCTCCATTTCATTCTTGGTTGAGCCTATCCAACATCTTGAATAGAGGTTCTAGAACTCTTCGTTTGTCATAGTTAAATGATTGGGTCCTATAACCAAATCCCAAAATAAAATGAGAGGTGAGAGAAATAAATAAAAATCAAGTCATCTCTGTTATGACCTAAATCTGGTCAAGATGGATTTGAAACCATTCCAATATGGAAAAGAGATATCAAATTTAAAAAGTATGAAAAGTACTTCAAGATTTGAAAAGCAAACCATCAAAAATAAATTCTCAAAATTAAACTTATCCTTGATCTTACTTTGGCTTTATACTAGAGCTAAAGAGAATCAAGACATGGTCCTTGAATGAACTCCCTTTGTTCTACTGCATTCAAAAGGTGTTAAAACACCTAAGGATATAAATATTGAGATAAAGGAGTTCCTTCAAACCCGAGAAAACTTAAATCAAAAGGAGGCATAGTTTATTGCTTCTTCTCCACCATGATTGAAGTTTGAATTGCATTTATAAAAGAAGAATAAAAAAATCATCCCAAAAGAGAATGCCTTATTGACCAAAGAGGTTGATTAAGGAACTCAATGAAAATCTTCTATTCTTATAGAAGAAAATTATACATGAATGCAAATCATCTTTAATCTTAATTTCTACAAGTCCACTAGAATATTGGAAAACTAACTACTCAAGTTGATTGGCCAATTCTAAGGAGTGACTTGGAGGTAACCTTCTTTTAGACCTTTCCAAAATCTTAAATTCTTAAGAGTTTGGGAGAGAGTCAAAAGAAGAAGATGACATGATATAAACAAAAAATAAAGTGATAAGATTCACTTTTGCTTCAAATCAATAGAAGAAAAGAGAGGATAGCAAGAGAGAATTATGATTCTCTTGATAAAGTTGAAATGAATAAAATTTAAATCAACTTTCTTAATGGGAGTTTTCCCATTGAATGAAATGATATTCCATGATTAGTTTTAATTAATAAGCAAATTAAGAAAAGAAAATAAATGAAGACTTTAATCCTTCTAAAGAAATCATGACCTTAGGATTGGGTCCTATGTTTAATCCCTATCTCTGGTAAGTTGATAGATAGATCACTTAGGACTTTGTCAGTCCAAATGAATGAAAAATGCCTTAATTTTCAAGACTAAGGTATTATATGCTTTCAATACAAAATGAATCTAACGAGAATCCTTTGCAATACCTTATGACCTATTTGACATTATTTTAATGTTAAGTATGGTGGTCAAAGAGTCCATTGCAAGTCGAGATTACCTTTAATCTTATATGTGCAATAAAAGAATGCAAGTCAAAATGACTTTCTAAGACATCATCTACCCTAGAGGGTCCTCTTTTAAATGATGATCCTCTAAATGAATAGATCATGAGTCTTTTGATCTATTGAGGATAGACCTACCTTCCCTTCATATAAAAAGGGAAATTCTTGAATTAAAATTCAAAATGGTAGAGTCATACAACCTCAAATGACATGAAAAGAAATAGAAAATAAATCATCTTCAAAATATGATATTTTTCCTATCTTAGAGAAGTTGCTTGCAAAATCAAGCATCATAATGCTCGTTATAAAATAAAATGAAATATGAAATAAAAAAAATGATTAAGAAAGAAGAAAAGTAAAGCAAGGCATTACATAATCATGTAATTTGTCTTACTTAACTATAAGAAACTTCCTGATGTGGCATTCCAATATAAAGGAGTTCTAGGGTTATCTTCTATGATGAAGATAGACTATTAAGAACTTATTAACATCTTAGTCGATGTGGAAAATTTAAAAGAATAAAATCTCCAAAATATATGTTGATCCGAGTGCATCGGTCAACATCAAATATAAACATAAGAATGAATTTATATAGGCTAAATTCTAATCAAGCTTTGATAAGTTGATGCCATATAAATTCAATCAAAAGAAAGTAGTTTTCACTTCATGAAAATTCAATCTTAAAACTCAACTAGAAAGAACTTGATTTCAATCACATTATTGGTTGAAGCCAAAATTCAAGCATGAAAAAGAGCAACTTAGGAATTCATGAAACATCTTTAAATGCTCTTGGATGGTCCTATCCAGCCCAAAAAAAAGAGAATAAAAGGAATAAAAAAAAAGAGAAGAAGAAACATATAAAATAAAAGAAAAAAGAAAAAAAACATATTGATTATTGAAGGATGTTCATATTCATCCTAAAGTGTTGAGTCTTTCAGAATATCATTCAGCTACTCCTAAATGACCTCACTAAATATTTGATTCCAATAGAAAATTTTGATTTCAAAAGTGTTTAGTTTTCAAGGAAGTCATTATGCCAATCTTGAATGACTCACTCCACTAAATAATTTTGAATTCAACAAGTGTAACATCTTTAGAAAGTCATTTCTATCAATATTAAATGGCTTTGCTATATTTGTTGTTCCATGAAAAGATGAAAAAGAAATAAAAATATTAGATCATAATATATGAGCAATCAAGCAAAGACTTGAATCATATCAAAAAGTCTATCAAATGATGTATTTTAAAAAAAAAGTCAGATACATCAAATTTCCTTACAAATCATTTAGTGGAGTCATTTCATAAAGAATGAGTCAAATATATTTATCTTCTTAGTGAATCTTGTAACTAGGAAAATTACCAAATGTAACCTTTCATAAAGAAATGAAATCAATATTTCTAAAAAGAAAAAAAAAAGAAAAGAAAAGGAATGGGAGGACTATATCCAAGAGCAAAAGGATGAAGTCTAAAATTTTTGAGTATGTAGACATTTTCGACTTTAAACTCCTCCACATCAAAATGAAGTATTAAAGTTAGAATTCAAAAATTCCTTTAGCTAAAAAAAATAATTAGATATCTCATGTTGTCATTTTAGCCTTTGCCATGATTGGGTGAGCTCGCTTGGCAGGTTAAATAAAAGATAGTGGATCTTCTTTTCCAAGAGACCATATCTTTTGAATGGTAAAGATTCTATTGAGTGTACTATGATTTCAAATGAAGCAAAAGACACCCAATGTAAATGGATATTTTAACTTCAAATTTCTCCACATCAAAATGAAGTCATAGGGTTAGAAGTCAAAATTATCCCTAGCGAACAAAATAAGCGATATCTCATACTTTGTCATTTTAGCCTTTGCCATGATTGGGTGAGCTCGCTTGTTAAAAGAAAAGAAAGTGGATCTTCTTTTCCGAGGTCCATATCCTTTATATGGCAAAGGTCTTATTGAGTATACTGATTATTACAAGTGGGCTATAACCATAAACAAGAAAAGTTATGGAATTATAGAGCCATTGAAAGCTTAAAAAAGCTTAAGTAGTTTGGGTCCTAACTTTCTTTTAAAAGGCACTCTAGACATTGCATCAATGTTGTTTAGATGTGTCCGAGATTTATATAATCTTCAAGTTGGGAATGCACCCTTAGAATTTGAAGAAAAATCCAATTCCATAATTGATAACATGATATCAATGATCTAACTCTTTAATGAGTTAGCTATCAAAGATTTGATCAAACTATCGTTTGGGTTTAAAGACTACTTTATCTGGAAATAAATTGCAATGATCTATAAATTCCATAAACTTAACCTTGATGCCATTTCAATAAATTAAGTCCCTTGATGTCTGAGGTCAAATTCCAAAAGAAAAAGCAAATTGCTAATTAAGCTAGAAAATGATGGTTCTACAAGAAGAAAATATTCTTCTTGGTTAGCTAACATCATTATATGACCCACATCTTGGGACTAGGTAGAATCTTTACCTTGAGAATGGGTTCATATTATCCATATTTCATTTTAAAATAAAAAATATTTTCATGCATAAGATTATCCTTCTTAAGGATAACTTATCTAAAAAATTGTCAAATCAAGACAATTCTAGAAAAGAAAAATTGAAAGCATATGATATGACATTCAATCCTTATAAGAATGTTCTATTATAGTGTCATATCATTCTCTCAACATATTGGGAAATTTAGCATAAAATTTCATGATCAAGATTTCTTATAATCCCACTTTCAATTAGGTAGAGGGTTACATTGAAAATCTTGTAAAAAAAATAAAAATAAAAATAAAAGAAACTTTAATATGATGTGAAGAACATTCATGTTACTATATATAGAGTCTTGAAATTTACTTTTGAAGTAATTTCAAAGACCTTGTAGTAAAATGTAGAAGGATCAAAAATGTAAAAAAATAAGAAATTAATCAAAGAAAATTATGAGATTTCATTTCACAATAATAAATCAATCAAGAAATTAAATTTCAAACTTAACAAGAGAATCTAAATTTCTCTAATAAGTTAATCCCAATCATTATTTAGAAGTTTTAAAGGAATTCTTGATCTCAAGAAGAAGAATGCCTTATAAGATTGATCCATGTCAACAAAGTAAAATTAACATACATATCCAAACAAAAAAGAAAAAATGAAATTTATTTGAGAAGCTAATTGACTTTGGTTCTTCTAAAGAACTACAGTCACATGCAAACTTAAAGAGATAAAATTCTCGTTTTACCATATGATGTCTTGCCTTCAATGAATTAGACATCTAGCATGGTTCATTGTAACTTTGAGATATAAAAGGAAAATGATGAATTTCTATGCTCATGGCATAAAAGCATTGGGTTAATCTTCCTTAAAATAAATTAACTTTGAAACCTCCTTCACTAAACTTCTTCATGTGTAAGGAGTATTAGTGAAATCAAGAAATGGAAGCAAACCTTCCATTACCCTTTCATCAAGTTAGACTATCAAGTAAGGATTAAGTCCTTGAGACTCTTGCTTATTAGTCATAAACTATGAGAAGAATAAGTCACTTTGACTTTTCCTCATCCATAATGTAGGTTTGAGCAAGCCCTTGTGGCACCATTCTACCTTCATGTACATGATTGGAAAAGCCATCAAGGACCCTTTCATACATAGGCAAGTTAGATTGGATTAAGTCTTTATGACCTTAAAGATATAAGTCCCACCTTCTTTCTAATCATGAGTAAGTCCCTAGTACATCCTACCTTGTATACATGATTGAACAAGCCATCAATGCCCCTTTCATGCTACAGAAGTTATGATTAAGTCGACCCCTTTCTAATAGCAAAGAAGTCCTAAGTCACCTTCCTTCTAATCATCAAAGAGTCCCATCTACCTTCTGTACATGATTGGAACAAGCCATCAAGGACCCTTCCATGCTACAAAGTTAGATTGGATTAAGTCTTATGACCCTTTCTAATAGAAAGATATAAGTCTCGGCTTTTCTAATCATCGTGAGTAAGTCCCAGCATCCTACCTTCATGTTGGAATAAGCCATCAAGACCCCTTTCATGCTACATGTGAGTTAGATTGGATTAAGTCTTTATGACCCCTTTAATAGCAAAGATATAAGTCCCAGACCTTCTTTCTAATCATGGGGAGTAAGTCCCAATGGCATCCTACCTTAGTGTACATGATTGGAATAAGCCATCAAGGCCCCTTCGGTTGCATGAGTTAGATTGGATTAAGTCTTTATGACCCCTTTCTAATAGCAAAGATAAAGTCAATCCTTCTTTCTAATCATCGAGTAAGTCCCCGTTCCATCCTACCTTAGTTTACATGATTGGAATAAGCCATCAAGGCCCCTTTTATTACTGTGAGTTAGATTGGATTAAGTTTTATGACCCCTTTCTAATAGCAAAGATATAAGTCAATTCTCTTCTAATCATCAGTAAGTCCCATCCTACCTTAGTGTACATGATTGGAATATGCCATCAAGGCCCCTTTCATGTTACATGGGTGAGTTAGATTTGATTAAGTCTTTATGACCGCTTTCTAATAGCCAAAAAGATATAAGTCCTTAAAGATTCTTTATAATCAGAGGATTAAGTCCTCATCCCTATTCAAACTCTAAGGAATGGAATCAAGCCATTGAAGGCCCCATTTCTTTAACTATTTAAACATCAAGTCTATGTGAATTAAAAAGTAGTAGGATCAAGCATTTCAAGCCTCTTCTCAAAGATAACTTTTGAGGATTGGAACAAGTCTTTAAAGACCCTCTCCTCTTTAGCTAACTAGGATGGATCATTAATGGCCCCATCTTATTAGCTAATCACATGAGTCACCAATATTCTTGAGTAAGAAGGCATTTTCTTGAGCATTGATAGATTAAGACCATTTGGGCCTATTCTAATAGCATTCTTCATCCTAGAACTTAATGTAAAGTTAAGTTTTAAGAATGAATCACACTCAAGAAAAGATAGGCATGTATATACATCTTTCACAATCAAAAAACAAAAAATTCAAATCAAAATCAAAGTCACTTGTATGTTGATCAATCCAAGCCAATATGTGATTCTAGTTAATCCACTATACATATTGTCCATTGTTGACCTCATTTTGGATAAGGTTAATTTGGCATTTGAGAGATCCTAATGTCAAATAGATTTTCTTAATTCAATGTTTAGGACACCTCATCTAGTGACCTAAAAATCTTTTGAGTTTATCCTATTTGATATAGAATCAATCCAAATTTTCAATTTGGATTAACTCAAATAAATCAAATTAAAATGAATAAAAGAAAACCCATTTCATTTGAATTTAAATTGATCACTTGAACTCATTTGAAATCATACCTAACCCTTCTTTAAGCTAAATAAGTTAAAATGAAATTAAATTTAAAATCAAATTAAATGGCTTAATCAAATCATAATGCAATTGATCATCAAATTACATTATGGTATTAAAAAATAAACTAAACAAATTCAAAAGGAAAAATTTAATCTCAAATCCCTAAGAAAACTCAAATGCAAATCTAATCTCAAATCTATTTTAAGATTAGTTTGAGCATATCATACTTTAATTCAAACTAAGATGATAATGTCATATTGCATAGAAATAATAAAGCAAAATAAATAAAAAAGAGAATTGAAAAATGGAAAATAGGATGAAAGAAAAATGCCAATTTCCTTCTTCCACTTTTTCCTATCCCATTCCATACTACATTCTAATCAAGATGGCTACCTTAGGTAGGTAATCAAAAGCCAACCAAGGAGAGAAGATAAATAAAAAAAAGGAGAGAACATAAAAGTTTGCCATGAGGAAACAAGGACATACACACTCTCTCAAGGCAAGAAAAGCTCTCATACACCATCCCAGGCCAAAACCAAAGCCAAATGAAATTAAATTTAAAATCAAATTAAATGGCTTAATTAAATCATAATGCAATTGATCATCAAATTATATTAAGGTATTAAAAAAATAAACTAAACAAATTCAAAGGAAAAAATTTAATCTCAAATCAAGAAAACTCAAATGCAATTAAATCTAATCTCAAATCTATTTTAAGATTAGTTTAGCATATCATACTTTAATTCAAACTAAGATGATAATGTCATATTGCATAGAAATAATAAAAGCAAAATAAATAAAAAGAGAATTGAAAAAAATGGAAAATAGGATGAAAGAAAAATGCCAATTTCCTTCTTCCACTTTTTCTATCCTCATTCCATACTACCTTCTAATCAAAGATGGCTGCCTTCAAGTGAAGGTAGGCAATCAAGCATAAAAAAGCCAACCAAGGAGAGAAGATAAATAAAAAAAAAGGAGAGAACATAAAAAGTTTCGGCCATGAGGAAACAAGGACATACACACTCTCTCAAGGCAAGAAAAGCTCTCATACACCATCCCAGGCCAAAACCAAAGCCAAATGAAATTAAATTTAAAATCAAATTAAATGGCTTAATTAAATCATAATGCAATTGATCATCAAATTACATTATGGTATTAAAAAAAATAAACTAAACAAATTCAAAAGGAAAAATTTAATCTCAAATCCTAAGAAAACTCAAATGCAATTAAATCTAATCTCAAATCTATTTTAAGATTAGTTTATATCATTTTTAATTCAAACTAAGATGATAATGTCATATTGCATAGAAATAATAAAAGCAAAATAAATAAAAAGAGAATTGAAAAAAATGGAAAATAGGATGAAAGAAAAATGCCAATTTCCTTCTTCCACTTTTTCCTATCCTCATTCCATACTACCTTCTAATCAAAGATGGCTGCCTTCAAGTGAAGGTAGGCAATCAAGCATAAAAAAGCCAACCAAGGAGAGAAGATAAATAAAAAAAAAGGAGAGAACATAAAAGTTTCGGCCATGAGGAAACAAGGACATACACACTCTCAAGGAGAAAGCTCTCATACACCATCAGCCAAACCAAAGCCAAATGAAATTAAAATTTAAAATCAAATTAAATGGCTTAATTAAATCATAATGCAATTGATCATCAAATTACATTATGGTATTAAAAAAAATAAACTAAACAAATTCAAAAGGAAAAATTTAATCTCAAATCCCTAAGAAAACTCAAATGCAATTAAATCTAATCTCAAATCTATTTTAAGATTAGTTTGAGCATATCATACTTTCATTCAAACTAAGATGATAATGTCATATTGCATAGAAATAATAAAAGCAAAATAAATAAAAAGAGAATTGAAAAAAATGGAAAATAGGATGAAAGAAAAATGCCAATTTCCTTCTTCCACTTTTTCCTATCCTCATTCCATACTACATTCTAATCAAAGATGGCTACCATCAAGTGAAGGTAGGTAATCAAGCATAAAAAAGCCAACCAAGGAGAGAAGATAAATAAAAAAAAAGGAGAGAACATAAAAAGTTTAATGAAACAAGGACATACACTCTCTCAAGGCAAGAAAAGCTCTCATACACCATCCCAGGCCAAAACCAAAGCCAAATGAAATTAAATTTAAAATCAAATTAAATGGCTTAATTAAATCATAATGCAATTGATCATCAAATTACATTAAGGTATTAAAAAAAAATAAACTAAACAAATTCAAAAGGAAAAAATTTAATCTCAAATCCCTAAGAAAACTCAAATGCAATTAAATCTAATCTCAAATCTATTTTAAGATTAGTTTGAGCATATCATACTTTAATTCAAACTAAGATGATAATGTCATATTGCATAGAAATAATAAAAGCAAAATAAATAAAAGAGAATTGAAAAAATGGAAAATAGGATGAAAGAAAATGCCAATTTCCTTCTTCCACTTTCCTATCCTCATTCCATTACCTTCTAATCAAAGATGGCTCATGAAGGTAGGCAATCAAGCATAAAAAAGCCAACCAAGGAGAGAAGATAAATAAAAAAGGAGAGAACATAAAAGTTTAAGCCATGAGAAACAAGGACATACACACTCTCTCAAGGCAGGAAAAGCTCTCATACACCATCCCAGGCCAAAACCAAAGCCAAATGAAATTAAATTTAAAATCAAATTAAATGGCTTAATTAAATCATAATGCAATTGATCATCAAATTACATTATGGTATTAAAAAATAAACTAAACAAATTCAAAAGGAAAAATTTAATCTCAAATCCCTAAGAAAACTAAATGCAAATCTAATCTCAAATCTATTTTAAGATTAGTTTGAGCATATCATACTTTAATTCAAACTAAGATGATAATGTCATATTGCATAGAAATAATAAAAGCAAAATAAATAAAAAGAGAATTGAAAAAAATGGAAAATAGGATGAAAGAAAATGCCAATTTCCTCTTCCACTTTTCCTATCCTATACTACCTTCTAATCAAAGATGGTGCTTCAAGTGAAGGTAGGCAATCAAGCATAAAAAAACCAAGGAGAGAAGATAAATAAAAAAAAAAAGAGAACATAAAAGTTTGTCCATGAAAACAAGGACATACACACTCTCTCAAGGAAAAAGCTCTCATACACCATCCCAAACCAAAGCCAAATGAAATTAAATTTAAAATCAAATTAAATGGTTAATTAAATCATAATGCAATTGATCATCAAATTACATTATGGTATTAAAAAAATAAACTAAACAAATTCAAAAGGAAAAATTTAATCTCAAATCTAAGAAAACTCAACAATTAAATCTAATCTCAAATCTATTTTAAGATTAGTTTGAGCATATCATACTTTCATTCAAACTAAGATGATAATGTCATATTGCATAGAAATAATAAAAGCAAAATAAATAAAAGAGAATTGAAAAAATGGGAGAAGAAAGAAAATGCCAATTTCCTTCTTCCACTTTTCCTATCCTCATTCCATACTACCTTCTAATCAAAGATTGCCTTCAAGTGAAGGTAGGCAATCAAGCATAAAAAAGCCAACCAAGGAGAGAAGATAAATAAAAAAGAGGAGAGAACATAAAAGTTTCGACCATGAGGAAACAAGGATATACACACTCTCTCAAGGCAAGAAAAGCTCTCATACACCATCCCAGGCCAAAACCGAAGCCAAACGAAATCCCCCCCTTCCCTCCAAGTGTTCTCAATCAGTGGAACCATCAAAACCAAATTTTGAATCCAAAGCTTGGGCTAGTGATCAAACCACAAGGAATTCTCCAAATTCCTTTGAAAACTTTCTATTGAAGAATCAAGCTACTTCAATTGATTCCAGCCTTTTAGATCCCCTAAATCAAGGTATGCCACTATTGAACCCTCTTTTCTTCAAAGCTTTTGGCCATGATCGTATTCCTATAAGGCATGTTTTCTGGTGAGATCAAGCTGTATGGATTGAAAGAGGATCTTTCAACGATCATGTAGCACTTTGAATCATCCAATTTGGTTATATCAAAAGCTATTAACCAAATACCACGGACGGCCCACATCTAGGTTTAGGGAGACAAAAGCCCATTTCTTTTAAAAAACTAAGCATCCAGATCTATTTTTAATTCTGATTATTTCCCTTTAGGAATAGCGGGAATGATAGGGACCGTCACAATCGATGGCTCGACTCCGCGGGATCAACCCGCGACACGATCCCGCAAGCCGGGATCATCGTGAACCGTCGATCTTTGATCGACCCAAAGCTAATCCCGCTCATTTTAGTTAAAATGCGTGGGACCTGTAACTTAAAAATCGTTAAGCAATAATTTAATTAATTTAAAAAACATTCAGAAAACTTCAAAATATCATAAAAAACCAAAGAAAAATCATAAAAATATAAATAAAAGCTCAATGGATTCGTCTGGATGAGAGGAATCCACTGAAATTAAAACACCCAAGTTTTATTAAATAAGATTTCCTTAATTTAGGTTTAATTGAAATAAATTAAACCTTAATTACTCTTAAATTAATAATCCAATTAATTTAAAACTTTGGGGAAATGAAATTAAGCTTAAAGCATACCTTAGGTAAATTTTTGGGATTTAATTCTCAAATAAAATGAAATTAAAATTTTATGTGAGTTAACCCTTAAATTAAATAAATTAATTACCCTTTAATAAAATAATTATAAAATTTTAATTTAATAATCTTAAATCAAAATAATGAACATCAGAATAATAATTGAAGTTAATTAAACTAATATAAACCTAAAATGAACTTAATTAACTTAATTTGATAATTAAAAGAATTAGATAATTCAATTAAATCACTTGAACTTAATTAAATTATAATAAAATAATTAGTTAACCAAAAATTATGAATAAACCCTCATTGGAAAGATATTTATGTGAATAATAAGTTAAAAATAAAATCTCTTAAAAAATCTTAAAGAATTGATCTTAATATAGGTTTTAATGAAATAATTAAAACCTTAATTACACCCTAATTACATCTCTAATTAAACTAAAACTTTAGCAACATAAAATTAGCATGTAATCCCACTTGTCATAATTATCTGAAACCAAATTGGTCTATAAATTTGGAATTATTGAATTTCCAAATCTCTAGGTCAATATGAACTAAATAATAATTAAGAATAATCATTAATTCATTGGATTGACAACTAAATTGAACTAAACTGAAATAAACATCAAAAATACTTAGGGTAATTCATCAAAACTTTCCAAGTCAAAGAATCTAATCAAATAACAAAGTTTTATAAAAATTCATGCTTAATGAAATTCAAATATAATTGAACAACTTAAGTTAAACTTAATAAAATCACTTATCTTTAATGAATTTAAATAATAAACTTAGAACCTACATTAATCAAATCATCAAGTAATTAACCCAAGTATTTTGGTTAAGAATAATTTATAAACAAACTTAAGATATTAATTCATATTAATGAACTTAAAACTTAAGCTTATAAATTCATAATTTAACATCTTAAGTTAAATTGAATGAAATCAAACTTAAATCAAACTCTATAAAATAACATAAGCCAAATCAAATGAAATCCATATAACTTAATTCAAAATGAAATAAATCAAATAAATTAAATAAAATAAAGTAATTCAAATAAATGAAATAACATAAATCAAACCCAAAAATAAATAAAATCAAAAGGATTAATTAAAATAATTAAGGATTTTAGTTAGACTTTTGGAAACCTCATTAGGATTTAGGATGCAGAATAAAGTGAGCTTGACCTAAAAGTGAAATTCATTCTATTTCACATTCTTGAAAACCTATACAACTTTAACCAAATAGAATGAACATAAAAATATGAATTAAATCATTAAATCATTTGAAATGAAACCAACCAATGGTAAAAAATTAAAATAATTCAAATTTCAAACTTCAAAACTTAAACTTAATGGCCTAGCAAAGACTTACCACATAAACCCCACTACTACACACACTAGATTATTTAGGTCACCTAGATCTAGATTAGATCATTCTATGATTTTCTTTTAATCGTGATATGTATGTTCACATGTCTTTGTGGTGTATTGCTTTAGACTGGATTCCTTGGCTTATTTGTTCGTTAGACTGGATGGTAGGGCGTTCTTTATAGATTTGTCACTATTTTCTGCAGGGGACTGTGCTAAAGGGATCGATGTAATAAATAAATCATAAAATTGCCATTTGTTTACAGGTGCTAAAAATTCCTTAACATAGTCCATAGGACAGGTGGGCTTGGCAAGCAACTAATGCTAAACCCATATGTTTGTAAAATATAAACTACTTGGTGTGCTGAGTGTATTTCCTAACATCTGTTTTGCAGGGCTTAGGATTTTCTTTAAAATTTAAATGGAAATTTGAGCTTAGAATTAGGTTAGGATCTATGGGGTCTAGGATTAGCAAGAACTGACCCAACCAGGAGATGGTGTAGTGGTCCCCTATGGAGCCCAATGGATGTCTCTAAAGAAGGAGACTTTCCTGGAAAGAAGACCCATAGATCTAAACTTGTAGTTCTAGGCCGGGTTGTATAAGGCGACTGGCTCCTCAATTTTTTCTTTCTGGGTGTACAGCACTTACATGGGGCTTTTCTTATATAATTTAATTTGGCTTGATTTATTTTGGGTGCTAATAGAAACAACATGCTTTTCTTAGGTTTCTTTCTGTATGTTTATGTTGTGATGTATGCCCGATAGGCTCATAGGATAAACTAAATTTTCTACTCAACTAAATCAACTGAAATATAAAATAAATACAACTCATAATCTTAATATAAAAGCCTAGGTATTAAAACAAGATAAAATATATAGCAACCCCTTAGGATGTCATGCATAATCATATTATTTCACTCTTGATTAATGAAGGAATTCCATCTTTACCTAGCTTGACCATTGAGAGCCTATGATGGAAGTACACCTTCTTCTATTCCGATTTGGCCCATAATCTTTTCTAATTACATGCATTAGGCATAAATTGCATTCCATGGCCTAAAATGAACCTTTGAGTCAAAATTATAAAATTTGAAAAATATGCATTATTTAAGTACATCTTCATACCCTACATAATCTTAGGGATTATGGAGTAAGTCTAGGTTCATAGATTTCTCTCCTAAAATTGCAATAGCCCAGCCATCTTGCATTCATATGACTTAGCCTCATGATTTTAAAATGCGGTTAGCTGGTGTTAGGTAGCGGCCTTCTCCAGCGGAGGTTATAAGTCTAGAAAGAGTCAGGGGACAGGTTAGTTCCTTCAAGTGAAGAGAATGACCAATGATTCCCAAGAATAGAACTAATTAGAATCGGCATGTGTTAGAAGCACCTATAGACTAGGTTCTGAAACATCCTTTTAGGAATAAGTCTTCAACCCTAGGCATTTCTGTAGTCTTGTGCTACTAGAATCTAAGTCCTAGATCTCTAAGAAAATGACAACTTGAAATCTAAAATTAAGTCCCAAATTTAAGCCTAATCATAGGATAGATGAAATGTGTACTGGGCATCCCAGTATTAATATACATTTCCTACTTTTCCCGTTTGAATCTTAAAAATAACTCTCTCTAATTTGGACCTCTCCTAATTGAATTTCCAAAAATCAATCGTTTGATTGCTACCCTAGTAGTCTTTAGGAATAACCACTTATTTCTTTAACCGAGAGTATTCTTAGGAAGAGACCCTTCATAAGATGTAATTAACTATAGAGGCTTGCCTTTATAGGAACCGGATCCCGAGGATAAAAATTGTTCTACTTTTCTATGTAGTTTAGGGAAAATACGACCCATTAGCCTTAGGAGTCTTTTATTGAAATGATTGAATCCATTACAGGAAAGCATGTTTATCTTTCAAGATAATATGTGTATTCCTTAATGTTGTATTTGATCATCTAAATAAAATACTTCTAAACTCTATGTGGTGTCAATTTCTTTTCTCTATTCCATTCAGAGAGAAAAAGAAAACCAACAACCCTAAACCTTATACCCTAAATCCTAAACCCTAAACCTTAAACCCTAACCGTAAACCCTAAACCCTAACTCTAAACCCTAAATCCTAAACCCCAAAACTTAAACCTAAACCTAAAGTAACAAAATAAATTAGAAAATAAACCTAAACCCTAAAACCAGATAAACATAAACCTAAACCTTAAGAATGGGCAAAACCTTGACGGTAAGAACATCACCGTCAACCAAGCTCAATCTAGACCTGGTGGTGGAGGCGAAGGCAGAGGCGACGATTATCACAGAGGTTATGGGGGATTTGGAGGTGCTAGTGGATACGGAGGTGGTGGTTGGAGTAGTGGTGGTTATGGAGGCGGGCGGAGCGATGGAGGTTATAGTCATGGTGGAGGCGGAGGGAGAGATTGGCGATATTATAGTGGATCCCGCTACTTGAGAGGTTAGGTTGTTTCTAATGGGAACTAGAGAAACTAAAGAATGATCGATTTGATCTACTGCTTATGGAACTGTGTCTTTATAATACAGAAAGTTATAATTATCTAGGATTTTTGATTTGCTCTATGTGTGCTCATTTTTTATCTATGTCACCACTTGTGCCTTAGAAAACATGTTGTGTTACTTGGTTAATGAAATCAAAAAAAAAAATGTTGAATCTGAATTTGTTCTCTATTAAAGAAGACCCTAAACCCTAAACTAAAACCTAAAACTTAATCCTAAAACCTAAACCCAATAATTTTCTAAAGCCTTTTGCTATGCTAGCTGAACCTTTGTTGATCATTTTGGATTGGACTTTTTAGTTTCTGTTGGCTGGTGGCTACCTTTGGCCCCCTTTTGTGTGGTTGTTTTATCATCTGGTGATTTACACTGGCTGTAGCTTATGTTTCCTTTAGTTGATGGTTTCATTTCTAAGCTATTTAGTCATTTATGGTTGTTCACCCTGGTTTGGCTTAGTGACTGCTTATTGTTGGGACTTTGGCTTGAGGGCTCCTATCTTAGTTTTGTTGGCTATTTCTCAATTAATTAGCATTGCTCTGGTGCTTGTTGATGGCTGGTACTGGTTTGGAGCTTGGATGGGAATTTGGTTAATGGTTGTTGTTGGTATTCTGACTTTGTTCTAGCCTCTCTCTAGGTTATTATGATTAGTCTGTTATGGTTTTTATTTGGTGGTTTGGCTGCTAGCTGGTTGCTGGTCAGTTACTTTTTGTTTAATGGTGATGGATCTGGAACTCTATACGGCCTTGGATGTTTACTTATATCAGGTATGCTAACTATGATGGCTTTGATGTTACTCACATCTTCTGTCTAATTGGTAGCATTACATATGACTGTAACCCTTCTTTATGAAGTTTGGATGCTCATATGTATTGTTGCCCCTTGAGGTGATCCTAACTAATCTTGAGCCTTCTCTTTCTAGGCTCTCTCCTTTTCCTCTCTTTATCCTTATCATTTTTAGGTATGACTTTTGCCTTTATAGTGTTTTGTAGATTTTTTTACAAGTTGGAACTGTGTAGAGGGTATGGTCGTTGCTCAGTCAACCCAAGTGATGTTGTTGTGGATCTTGCTTATCTTGCTTTTTCAAAGGAATCATGAACTGCTGCTAACACATCCTTTTACTACTTTCAAGATTTGTTGGTCTTACTCTATGCCTTTTTCTCTTATGCCTTTTAAGCACTTTATTTGCTCTATTGTTTTCTTTTCATTTCCTAATGTACTTAGATTGGGGTTTAGCTCTCTAGGTTTCTTGTAGCTTTGAGAGCAGTAGAATTTTAGAGCTTTACTCCTTTTAAGGACATTGTCTCTTTTCCTTTTATGGTAATAAAATACTAACTTTCCCAAAAAAAATATCTTAAACCCTAAACCCTAAACTTTAAACAACCCTAAACCCTAAAACCCTAAATCCTAAACCCTAAAACCTAAACTCTAAACACTAATCCCAAAAACCTAAACCCTAAACTCTAAAACCATAAACCCTAAACCTTAAAATAACACTAAACCCAAAATGCAAAACCTTAAACCCTAACCCTAAACCCTAAAAACATAAAACCAAAATCCTAAACCCTAAACCCTAAAGCCTAAAGCCTAAACCCAAAACCCTAACCCTAAACCTTAAACAAACCTCTAAAGTAACTAAATAAATTAAAAAATAAACCTAAACCCTAAAACATAATAAACTAAACCAAAACATAAACCTTAAGAATGGGCAAAACCTTAATGGTAGGAACATCACTGTCAATAAGGCTCGGTCTAGATCACGGTGATGGAGGTGGGTGGAGGCTATTATCATAGTGGTGGTGTGGGATTTGGAGGTCTTTGGTGGTTATGTTGGAGGAGCGACGGAGGATAATAGTGTGGTAGTGGCGAGAGGAGGGATCAGGATATGTTGGTGGATCTCGCTACTCGAGAGGGGGGTTTGGGCTGAGAAAGCGAAGAATGGCAGATCCGATATGCTCCTTATGGAACTGTATCTTTAAAGTAGAGGAAGTTCAAGTTATCTATGATTTTTGATTTGCTCTATGTGTGCTTATTTTTTATCTATGTCATCGCTTGTGTCTTAGAAAACTTAGTGTGTTACTTGGTTGATGAAATCGAAAAGAAGAAATGTTGAATCTAAATGTGTTCTCTATTAAAAAGAAAACCCAAAAGCCTAAACGCTAAACTAAAACCTAAACCTTAAACCCTAAACCCTAAAACCCTAAACCCTAAACCCTAAAATGGTAAACCCAAAACCCTAAACCCTAATACCTACAACCCTAAACCCTAAACCCTAAACCTCAAGCCTAAACCATAAACCCTAAACCCTAAACCCAAAACTAAACCCTAAACCTAAAACCTAAACTAAACAAAATAAAACCAAAATAAAAAAATAAAAAACCTAAATCTAAATAAAATGAAAACCTAAACTAAAACCTAAACCTAAACCTAAAAATAAAATAAAATAAAAATAAAACTAAATTAAAATATAATAAAATAAAATCCTAAGCTAATAAAAAATAAAATTAGCCTGGAATAAAAAAAACCTAAATAAAATAAAACTAAATGTAAAATAAAAATAAAATAAACCTAAAATAAAATAAAATAAAAACCTAAACCTATGAAATAAACCTTAAAATAATACCTAAACCCTAAACTAAAAAAACCTAAACCAAAAATAAAAATAAAATAAACAAAATAAAATGAACTTAAACATAAACTAAAATAAACTAAACTAAAATAAATAAAACCTAAACCTAAAACTAAACAAAAGAAAACAAAATAAACCTAAACCGAAAGTAAAAAAATTATAACCTAAAAATGAACCTAAAATAAAAATCTAAAACCTAAACTTAAAATAATAAAATAAAAACCTCAACCTAGACCTAAAAATAAAAAATAAAACCTAAACCTAAACAATAAAATAAAAATAAAAATCAACTGAAAAATAAACTTAAACTTAAAAAATAAACTAAAATATGAAAAACATAAACTAAAATAAAGAAACTAAACCAAGTAAAAATAAAAAATAAACCTAAATAAAATAAAAATAAAATATACTAAAATAAATAAAATATAAACTAAATAAACCTAAATCTATCGGTTTACTTAATTTTTTTAAAAATAACCATAAACCTAAATCCTAAATCCCAAAAAACCCTAAACCAACCACAAACCTAAACCACAAACCACAAAACCCATGCCAAAACCTAAACCTAAACCCCAAAACCCAAAACCCAATACCCTAAATCCTAACCCAAAACCCTAAACCCCAAACCCTAAACCTAAACCTAAAGTAACTAAATAAATTTAAAAATAAACCTAAACCCTAAAACCTAATAAACTTAAACCTAAACCTAAACCCTAAGAAGATATCTCCTTTTGATGGAGGTTGAGATTATTTGGTTTGAACTATTGAGATTTACTAGTTTTGGTGGCTCTCCTCTTGTTGGTCTCATACTGTGTTGGTTTTAGGATGGCATGGTGATTGGCAGGCTTCAGAGCTTGCTTATTTGCATTTTTTCCTAGCCTCTTTTTTTCTTGTGAGGGTTTATTGACGGCTGGTTTCTTGATGGCTGTGGTTTTTTCTAGCCTTTTGCTTTTAGTATTTTCTATCTAGCATCATGATTATTGGTTGGGCCTGGCTATGGGCTTTGTTCCTTCTTGGGCTGAGTTTACTCTCTCTGGAGCTGTTACTTGCCATCTAGTTTTTGTTCCCTCTTTTGATGGTTTTTTTGAAGTTTTTTATGGTGTTTTCCTGTTGGATGGATGGACCATTGGCTTGTCATTTCTTTCTGTTGTGGGATGAACCTATATGTGGCTTTGACTGTTCTTATCTCTATTACTATTTTATTCCTTCTTTTGATTTGATATCTTTGTTGGTTGATATTACAAAATTTTTAGTTCTTTACCTTTGGTCTTTATTTATTTTGGGTGGCTTTGATGGTGGTTATTTCTTGGTTGTTTTCTTGTTTGGTTGGTTTCTTTTGCTCTGGTTTGGTTGGATGATGTTTCTTTGGTTAGTCGCTATTTAATCGATGATAGATATTGGAACTTGCGAGCTCTTGGTTGGTATTTAGTTTAATTGAGGTATGTTTGTTATGAAGGGTGGGATGCTTCCTCTATTATCCTTTTGTCTAGTAGCACCATATGTGATTGTAACCCTTCTTCTGAAGTTTGGATACTCACATATCATGTTTCCCTCTAGAGATGAATGTGACTGAACCTGAGCCATATCTAAGAATTTTATCATTTTGTTCCTTTTGTGTATTTTTCTTATCCTTATTTATAGATGTTTATCTTTATATTAAGTTCTTTGCAAATTTGTGGCAGGTTTTGGGGCTTTAGGTGGTTTCTGCATCTCTTAGAAGATTTTGGGATATAGATGGCTTTGGTTGGCCTTCTTGGAATTTGGTGTTGTTTCTTTCTTAATTTTGTCATTTCTTTATTTTGCTTTGGTTTTTTTGTAATATGTAGGAAATTTATCTCTTTAGGTTAATTGTAGCTATTTGAGCAGTAGTTTAGAGATTTATCCCCTTTAAGGACATTGTATCCCTTTCCTTTCGGCAATAAAATTCTCCCACTTTGGATTTTGTTTAAAAAACCCTATGAATGGGAGAACCTTGATGGCAGGAACATCCACAATAACCAGGCTTAGTCTAGATCTTGTTGTGGAAGCGAGTGCTCCTTAGTGGTTGGGGGGGTGGAGGGTGGTGGATATGGAGGGGTGGTGGAACAATGGTGGTTTTGGAGGTGGGAGGCGATGAAGGTTATAGCCATGGTGGTGGAGGAGGGGAGATATGATGGTGGATCCCTACTGAGAGGCGGGGTGGTTTTGATCGGAGAAACTAAAAAATAGTCGATCCTATCTACTGCTTATGGAACTATGTCTTTACAGTAGATATGATTCTAGTTATCTAGAGTTTTTGATTTGCTCTATGCGTGCTCATTTTTTATCTATGTCGTTGCTTGTGTCATAGAAAACTTGGTGTGTTAGTTGGTTAATGAATTCAAAAAGTAGAAATTTTGAATCTAAATTTGTTCTCTGTTAAAAAAAATAACTAAAAATCCTAAACCATAAACTAAAACTTGAACCAAACCTAAAATAAAAAACTCTAAACCCTAAACTCTAAACCCTAAACCCTAAAATAAACCCTAAAATTAAAAACCATAAACCCTAAAAAAAAAATTAAAACCACAAACACACCACCCTAAACCCAAACCAACTAACCCTGACCCTAAACCCTAAAAGCTAAACCTAAAAACTAAATAAAATGTGAAATATAAATAAAAAAAAAAAAATAAATAAAATAAAATAAAATAAAACATAAACTAAAAAACTTAACATAAATAAATAATAAATAAAAACTAAACAAAAATAAAATAAATAAAATCCTAAACTAAAATAAAAAAATAAAATACCTAAATAAAATAAAAACTAAACCTAAAATTAAAATAAAATAAACTTAAAATATAATAAAATAAAAACTAAATAAAAACCTAAACCTATAAAATAAACTTAAAAATAAATAAAAAATAAAACCTAAATCCTAAACTAAAAAAAAAAACTAAACCTAAAATTAAAATAAAATAAACCTAAACCTAAACTAAAATTAACTAAACTAAAATAAACCTAACTAAACCTAAAATATACTAAAGATACCTACCTAAAGTAAATAAAATAAAATAAACTAAAAATAAACCTAAACCTAAACTAAAAAAAATAAATATAATAAAACCTAAACCTAAAAATAAAATAAAAACCTAAAAAACATAAAAATAAAATAAAGTTAAAATAAAATAAAATAAAAACTAAAACTAAAAAAAACCTAAAAAATAAACTAAGATAAAACTAAACTAAAATAAATAAACTAAACTACATAAAAATAAAATAAAATAAAATAAATAATTAAAAGATCAAATAAACTAAAATAAATAAATAAACTAATAAGCACTCTGTTTAACAAAATAAAAAATAAGAAGATAAAATAATAAAACCCTGACCCTAGGCCCTAAACCCTAGGCCTGACCCAGAGCCAGAAGGCTCAAACTGAATCTGAGCCATCCAGACTTAAGCCACAAACCTGAGCCACAAGACATAATCCTGAACCCTAAACCTAAACTCTTAAAACCTTAAACCCTGAGCCTTGACCCAGGCCAACCAAGCTGAGCCTAAACCCCAAACTAGGCCCACAGGCCACTAGGCCTAAAACTAGCCCTGAAACCTAACTGAGCCCTGACCCAAAACCACAAAACCAAGCCATGAACCCTGGCCAACTAAACCTAAATAGAAAAAAATAAAATAAAATAAAATAAAACCTAAAAAAACCTTAAACTTAAAAATAAAATAAATAAAATAAAATAAATAAAATTTTAAACTATAAATAAAGATAAAATACCTAAATAAAAATTAAACTAATAAATAAAAAAACTAAAATAAAACAACAAAATAAAACTAAAATAAATAAAAAGAAAAATAACACCTAAATAAAACTAAAAAAACTAAAAATAAAAAAATAAAATAAATATAAATAAACCTAAACCTAAAAAATAAATTAATAAATAATTAAAACATAAACTAATGAAATAAACTAAAACTATAAAATAAAAGAAAAATAAAATAAACCTAAGCCTAAAATAAAATTAAAACCTAAAACCTAAATAACAACCTAAAATAAACCTAAATAATAAAACTTAAACCTAAAAATAATATTAAAAGTAAAACTAAAAAAACCTAAACATATACTTAAATCTAAAAATAAAATAAAATAAGAAACTAAAACTAAAATAAATAAACTAAACTAAATAATCTTAAAAATTAAAATAAAAGAAAAATAAAATAAATAAAAAAATAAAAATAAAATTAAATAAACCTAAACATACTAATTTACTTAAATTTTTTTTTTTAAAGAAACCCTAAACCATAAACTAAAAAAATAAAACCAAAATAAACTTAATAAAAACCTATAAAATATAAAACTAAACATAAAATAAAATAAAATAAACTTAAAATAAACCTATAATAAAATAAAATATAAATAAATCTAAAAAAATAAAACTTTAAAATAAAAAATAAAACCTAAACCGAGCAAATAAAAAAATAAACTAAAATAAAATGAAATAATCAAATTAAAATAAACCTAAACCTAAACTAAAATAAACTAAATTAAAATAAATAAAACCTAAATCTAAACTAATCCTAAACAAAATAAAATAAAATAAAATAAAATAAACCAAAATCTAAAAAAAAAATAAAACTAAAATAAACCTAAATAAAACCTAAAAGAAACCTAAAATAAAATAAAACTAAACTAAACCTAAACCTAAAATAAAAAAAACTTAAAACCTAAATTAAAATTAAATAACTCAACTAAAAAATAAACTAAGAAAATAAACTAAAATAAAAACCTAAAAAAAATAAGTAAAATAAATAAATAAAATTAAAAAAATAGACATAATTAAAAAATGTAAATATACTAAAATAAATAATACTAAAATGGTTTGAATTTTTTTAAAAACTCTAAACCTTAAGATATCTAAACCAACCCTAAATGTTGAGCTAAACACTAAACCCTAAACCCCAAAAGTCCCCAAACAAGCACTAAACCCTAAACTAAACCTTAGGCAGCAAACCACAAAACTTAAAATCTAAACTAAATTAAATAAAACCTAAAATAAAATATATAAAAAAAAAACCTAAATAAATAAAATAATGAAATAAAATAAAATAAAACTTAAACAAAACCTAAACCTAAAATAAAAAAAAAAAAAATAAACTAATAAAATTAAAATAAAATAAATAAAGACTAAATTAAACTTAAAAATAAAATTAACCTAAGAATAAAAAACCTAAATAAAATAAAAACCAAATAAACCAAAAATAAAATAAAATGAAAATTAATTAAAAACCTATCCCTAAAAAATAAACCTAAAATAAATAAAATAAATAAAAAATAAACCCTAACTAAAAGAAAAAACTTAACCTAAAATAAAAATAAAATAAACAAAATAAAATAAACTAAACCTAAACTAAAATAAATAAAACCTTAAATAAACCTAAACCATAAATTAAATAAAAAAAATAAATTAAAATAAACTATACTAAACTAAAAAAAAATAAAACCTAAAATAAACCAAAAAAACCTAAAACCTAAAAAATACAAAATAAAACCTAAACCTAAATCTAAAATTAAAAGGTATGCTACTAAAAAATAAAATAAAATAAAACTAAACTAAAAAAAAACATAAACCTAAACCTAAACTTAAACTACCTAAAGATAAACTAAATGAAACCTATAATATAAATAAACTAAAATAAAATAAATAAAAAAAAATTTAAATAAAATATAAATAAACTAAATAAACTAAACCTACTGGTTTTGCTTAATTTTAAAACCTAAATGTTAACCCTGACCTAAATTAAACCAGATCCTACCCCCCCAGAAAACCCTAAACCCAGGCCTTGATCACTCTAACCCTAACCCTGGCCCTACCCTAACTCCTGAGCCCAGATCCTAAACAAATCCTCTTAAAACCTCACCTAAACCACTGACCTAACCCTAAACCCCCAAATGACACAAACCCCTACCCTGACCTAGGCCACACTAACCTAAACCTGAGGCTAAACCCTAAACTACCTCCTGAGTAATAATCCAAAACTGAGCCCAAATCTGAGCCCTAAACCTGAGCCACAACTAAATCTAAACCTCTGACTGAGCTCTAAACTTCCTAAACCTACTCCTAAACCTGAGCCCAGGCCTGACCCCACCTAAACCTAAACTTAAACTAAACAACCTAAAACTAAAACCCCAAACCTAAAACTAAAACAAAACTTCCCTAAACTACCTAAAACCCTAAACCCTGCACTACTCTAAACCTAACCCAGTAATCTTGGTTCTCTATGGTGATTTTTTTCCCCTGGTTATCACTCTTTTTTTTGGTGGATCCTTCATCATTATCGACAATTTATTGGAGCCTTTTGAATATCTGGCCAATCACATGATATGTCTCTTCTGAAAATGGCTGCGGTGACCTCGAACCCACGGATTACATCTCCCAGTTTGGATGATCTGACTAGGGCATCCAATTTTTAGGATTCTAATGCCATACTATTAAATCCTTTAAGGATGCACTTTCAAGAGCTCACCATATCGACTCGGTGAATATGATTTTGACTTCTTTTTGAGGTATGCCTGCGATCATGTGTTTGGATCATGATGTCAAAAAGCTTACAAAACCTTTTGAATTTACTTTGGTTAGAAAATTTGTGTTTCATTGGCCGAATTTGGAAAAGATTTGATCTTTTCTTCATAACCTTAAACTTTCAAGTGCTTTCTCTATTGGCTTGATCGATCTAAGACATATTCTGATTCAACTTAAGAATGATTTGGATTATTCAAGGGTTTTCTCATGTCAATCTTAATTTATCTTTTACTATCAAATGCATTTGTTGAAGTGATCTCCCCTTTTTTATATAAAGGATGAATCACTTATTATTCCTGTCTGGTTGGCTCTTCTAAATATAAGAATCCATTATGTTACCTACCAAATTTTATTTATTGTCGGGGCTCTTTTTGGTCAGCCACTCCAAATTGATCTGGTGATCACTGTGAGATCTTGTCCCTCTGTTGTTCATATATTGGTTGAACTTGACATATCTAAAAAATATACTAAGGAGGTTTGGATTGGATCTGAAAAGTTTGGTTATTTACAAAAGGTCAAATTTGAAACATTTTGGTTTTCTGTTCCCATTGCAAGATACATGGTCATGATAATTCAGAGTGTTTTGTTCTTCAGCCGCATCTTAAAAAGAAAATTTTCAATAATCATAACTCAAAATTAGCTTCTAATAAAGTTAATAAAACTATTTTTATGCCTAAAAATAACTTAAATGTTCATATTAGGTCAGACTCTTGGAATCTTCTAATGTTCTAAAATTGTTGATTACGCTTCTCATTACATGACAAAGGTACTAATAATGTTGAAAAGATGGTTTGCCCAACAACCTTTATTTACATGAGAATATGCCTATTATGGCTAATTCCAAATTCAAAGAGGCTGAAAAAATGATGATTCATTTCTAATGAGTCTATTCACCTTCTTTCGGCATTAATTGATGAGAATGATGATTTAAATGATAACCTGAATGTGGATGAAATTCTTGAGCAAAATACTGATTTTGACATTGGTAATTGTGCTTTGAATGGTATAATATCTTCTCCTTCCCCTAATTCCAAGATTGATCTTCATTCTAATCCCACTTTTCAAAATGCTGATTTGGAAGGGGAAGTTGTGATTAGAGATGTTCTTGCTTATCCTTATCCTATTAATAATAATCAATCTCTATCCAATGGTGACACTTTGGATGAAAATAAAAAATTCTAAACTATCCTTGAAAAAAACTAAAAACTCTAAGATGCAACCTCCTATTTTTGTCAGATCTACTAGATCTGGATCCTCTTCACATAAATAATGTGTTGTTTCAATTTTTTCTTAGAAGAGGATTTGTTATTCTTTCTCTCTCTCTCTCTCTCTCTCTCTCTCTCTCTCTCTCTCTCTCTCTCTCTCTTTATTATTATCCTTTAATTTCCTTTTACAATTTTCTTTATGTTTAATTTTTTTATTTGGAATGTTAGAGGGATTGGTACCCTCACTATTCGTAATCGTATTAGAAATCTCTATAAAATTAATAATATCTCTTCACTTATTGTTATTGAACCTCTTATACATCTGATAAAATCAATCATGTTACTATAATGCTTGGCTTTAGTAATTTTTTCTCTAACATCAGTAATAAAATTTGGTGCTTTTGGAATAGCTTCTTAAATATTTTAATTTTAGATGATCAACAACAAGTTGTCAATGCTCAAATATCTTTTGGTGACTCTTGTGTGCTAGGCTCTTTTATTTATGCTTCTTGCAATAGAGTTGGTTGAAATGTTCTTTGGGAGAATTTGAGAAATTTTGCCCTTTCAGTTAACAAACCTTGGTTGGTTGGGGGTGATTTCAACACTATTATGTATTCTTCAGAAAGGAGTGGTTGCTCGCCTAATATTCATTATATGGAAGAATTTTCTAATATGATTCTTGATTGAAATCTTTTTTACATTGGTTTTAAAGGCTCTAATTATACTTGGCATAACTCTAAGCTCTGGCAACATTTAGAAGTATTCTTTTCAACTCTCATTGGATTAAGTAATGGCCTCTTACCTCTGTTGACCATTTTAGTAAAACTTTTTCTAATCATACCCCACTTTTGGTTTATGTTAAAGAAAACTCTAAAATATTAAACATCTCACCCTCTTTTAGATTTTAAAATATGTATATTCAGCATCTAGATTTTCTTAAAGTCATGCCCATTAATTGGATTACCCATTTACACTCTGATAATTAGATTAGGGGTATGAATAGATTATGGTTTAATCTTAAAAAGCTCAAACAAAATTTGGTTTCTTGGAACAAACATTATTTTAAAAATCTTTTTTCTAATATTAAAAACATGGAACTTTTGGTTTGTGAACTTGAAAATGCTATTTTCACTGAATCTTCTAAGCTTAAAAATTTGAATGAAGCTAAAGATAAACTTGTTAATTATCAGAATATGGAAGAGACCTATTGGCAGCAAAAAGATTCTAGTAAACATATTGCTAATAGGGATAGAAATACCAGGTATTTTTATGCATTATTTAATAAAAAGTGAGCTTTAAATTATATCCAAAAAATGAAAAATGATATTGGAGATTGGATTACTGATATTAATGTTATTAACTACTTTAGAAATATGCTTAATAAAAGCCACTCTTATGAAGGTATTTCTAATTCGCATTTGATCCCCTCTATTATTACCAATGATGATAATCATTAGCTTACTAGGTTGCCTACTGAAGATGAGATTGGTAAAGTTCTCAATTGCATGAACATTCATTTCGTTACTAGTCTGGAGGGTTATATAACACAATTTTTTTCATAATTATTGGTCTATTATTAAGAATGACTTAATCGATGTTATTGTTGATTTTATATTGGTAATCCTCTCCTTAAATATTTTTCAAGCACTTCCATTTTTCTCATACCTAAAAAAGATAATCTAGATTATTTGAGTGATTTTAGACCTATTAGTCTTTACACTTTCTTTAATAAATTGATTTCTAAAATTCTTACTAATAGACTTAGTCCTTTACTTCAAAAAATTATCTCTCAACCAAACTAGTTTTGTTAGAAAGATCTATATCGATAACATTCTTCTTGCTCAAGAGCTTATTCATGATTTTGATGTTCCAACTAGAGGTGGTAACATCCTTTTTTAAATTTATGGTTGCCACTTAAGATGAAGGTGATTGAGCCTAGGCCTTATTTGAAATTTTCTCTTATACTGCTCTTTATTATGTGCTTAAGCTTGATTTTCTCTAGTTGTGTTAATTACATATTCTAGTAGCTTGCAAGATTCTTTTATAGGTTCTTTTCAAGTTTCAGATCCTGGATGTGGATTGTGCAACTCTTAAAAGACTTTTGATTCTAGTAGTGGGCTTTGGTGATCCTCCCATTTACTATGTTGTTGCTTGTTTTTTGGTCTTTTATTTCTTTTGCTTAGGTTTTATTTCCTTGCTTTTGTTGTATTAGAAGGGGACTTTTCTCTAAATTTGAATCTGCTCTTTTGATAATTAAGAAAAATTTCCTCTTAAGGAACTTATACTCCATTATTTGTGGCAATAAAATTATCCTCTATGGGTTTCTTAAAAAAACTTTAAACCCTAAACCCAAGACCTAAACCCTAAACCCTAAACCCTAAAACCTAAACCTAAACCTAAACTAAATAAAGCCTAAAAAAAATAAAAAACCAAAACCTAAATAAAATAAAAAAATAAAATAAAATAAAACCTAAACTAAAGCTAAACCTAAAAAAATAAAATAAAATAAAATAATAAGTAAATAAAAATAAAATAAACTAAATAAAATAAATAAAATTCTAAACTAAACTATAAAATAAAAAAAACCTAAGAATAAAAACCTAAAAAAATATAAAACTAAACCTAAACATAAAATATACTTAAAATAAAATAAAATAAAACTAAAAACCTAAACTTAAAATAAACCTAAAAATAAATAAAAATAACTTAAACCCACTAAACAATACCTAAACCTAAATTAAAATAAAATAAAATAAAATTAAAGAAAATAAAATAAACCTAAACCTAAACTAAAATAAACTAAACAAAAATAAATAAAACCTAAACCTAAAAGAAACTAAACCTAAACCTAAAATCTAAATAAAATAAAATAAACTAAAATAAACCTAAACCTAAACTAAAAATAAATAAAATAAACCTAAAATAAAATCCTAAACCTAAACCTAAAAAAAATAAAATAAAATCTTAATCCTAACCAAAAATAAAATAAAATAAAACTCAAGTGAAAATAAACCTAAACCTAAACTAAAAAAAATAAATTAAAATAAAATTATAATAAAAAATAACTAAACTAAATAAAAATAAAAAAATAAAACTAAATAAAGCTAAATAATAAAGTAAACTAAAATAAATAATAGATAAACTAAATATACCAAGTAAACCTAAACATATTGGTATACTTAATTTAAAAAAAATCTTAAACCCTAAACCCTAAACATTAAACTCTAAACCCTAGACCCTAAACCCTAAACCCTAAACCCTAAACCCTAAACCCTAACCCTAAACCCTAAACCCTAAACCCCAAACCTTAACCCTAAACCTAAACCACAAATCCTAAACCCCAAAGCTAAACTTAAACCTAAACTTAATGTAACTAAATAAATTAAAAAATAAACATAAGCCCTAAAACTTAATAAACCTAAACCTAAACCTAAACCCTAAGAATGAGCGAACCTTGTGGCAACATCACATTAACGGGGCTCTCTATATCAGCTGGAGGTGGAGGCGGTGGTTATCGCAATGGTGGTGGGGGATCTGGAGTTGCTAGTGGATATGAAGGTGGTGGTCAGAGCATTGGTGTTTATGGAGGTGGGAGCAGCGATGGAGGTTACAGCCATGGTGGTGGTTGAACCTGAACACTAAAACTAAAAGCTCAACCCAACAATTTGTTGGAGTCTCTTGCTATGCTGGATGAACCTTTATTGATCTTTTTTTATTGGACTTTTTAGTTTCGGGTGGTTGGTAGCTGCCTTTGGCCACCTTTTGTTTGGTCATTTTGTCTTCTGGTGAATTGCACTGGTTGTAGCTTATTTTCCTTCAGTTGATGGTTTCCTTTTTGAGCTATTTAGTCATTTATGGTTGCTCACCTTGGTTTGGCTTGGTTACTGCTTATTGTTGGGACTTTGTCTTGAGGGCTCCTATCTTGGTTTTGTTGGTCGTTTCTCTATTAATTAGCATTGGTCTAGTGCTTGCTGATCGCTATTTCTAGTTTTCCCTGGTTTGGAGCTTGGATGGGTATCTAGTTAATGGCTGTTGTTCATGTTCTAACTTTGTTCTAGCCTCTTTCTAGGTTATTGTGATTAATCTGTTGTGTTTTTTGTTTATGGTTTATTCTACTAGTTCTTTGCTTTCGGTTACTTTTTTTAATGATGCTAGATTTAGAACTCTATGGACTGTTGGCCTTAGATGTTTGCTTGTATCAGGTATGCTGGCTATGATGACTTTGATGTTACTCACCTCTTCTCTTTGGTTGGTAGCATTACATATGATTGTAAAACTTCTTTATGAAGTTTGGATGCTCATATTTATTATTTCCCCTTGAGATGATCCTAATTGAGCCTGAGCCTTCCTTTTCTAAGCTCTCTCCTTTTAGTCTATTTATCCTTATCTTTTTAGCTATGACTTTTGCCTTTGTAGTGTTTTCTTGATTTACATGTTAGAACTTCTCAGAGGGAATGGTCGTTGCTTAGTCAACCCAAGGGATGTTGTTGTGGATCTTGCTTATCTTACTTTCTCAAAGGAATCATGAACTGCTGCTGACTCATCCTTTTACTATTTTTATGATTTGTTTTAGTCTTACTCAATGTCTTTTTCTCTTATGCTTTTTAGGAGATATATTTGCAGCTTTATCCTTATCTTTTTCTAATGTAATTCGATGGGGGTTTAGCTCTCTAAGTTTCTTGTAGCTTTGTGAGCAATAGAAATTTAGAGCTTTACCCCTTTTAAGGATATTATATCTTTTCCTTTTATGGTAATAAAATTATAACTTTCCCCAAAATAAAAATCCTAAACCCTAAACCCTAAACCCTAAACACTAAACAACCTTAAACCATAAAACCCTAAACCCTAAATCCTAAACCATAAACCCAAACCCTAAACCCTAAACACTAAACCCTAAACCCTAAACCCTAAACTCTAAAACCTAAACTAAACCTTAAACCTAAAGCTAAACTGAACCCTAAAACTTAAAACCCAAGCATAAAACTAAATTCCAAACCCAAACCTTAAACCCACAAACCCTAAACCCCAACTATAATCCCTAAACCCCAAACATTAAATTAAACATAAAGTAACTAAATAAATTAAAAATAAACCTAATCCTACCTAATAAACTAAACCTTTAGAATGGGCGAACCTTGATGGTAGGAACATCAAGTCAAGTCTAGATCTGGCGGTGGAAGGCGAGGCGATGGTTATGGCGTGGTGGGGATGGAGGTCTTGGTGAATATGGAGGTGGTGGTGCAGTGGTGTTTATGGAGGAAGCGGAGAAGGTTACAATGGTGGTGAGAGGGAGATCGAGGATGTGATGGTTGATCCCACTACTAGAGAGGGTGGTTCTAATGGAAGCTGGAGAAATTGAAGAATGGTCATCTGCTTGCTGTCTTTTAGGGATGGTTCTAGTTATTTAGGGTTTTGATTTCTATGATCTCATTTTTATCTGTAAACTTGTCTTAGATAACTTGGTATGTTACTTAGTTGATGAAATTGAAAAGAATAAATGTTGAATCTAAATTTGTTCTCTATTAAAAAAAACTAAAAACCCTAAACCTTAAGACCCTAAATGCTAAACCCTAAACCCTAAACCCAAAACCCTAAAACCCTAAACCCTAAACCCCAAATCCCTAAACCCTAAAACCTACAAACAAACCCTAAACCCCAAACCCTAAACCCTAAACCCTAAACCTAAACCTAAAAACCTAATAACCTAAAAAACTTAAAACTAAACTAAATAAAACCTAAAAATAAAATAAATAAAAAAACCAAAATTTAAGTAAAATTAAAACCTCACTAAAACCTAAACCTAAACAAAACCTAATAAAATAAAATAAAATAAAAAAATAAAATAAAATAAATAAAAAATAAATAAAACTAAAATAAAAATATGAATAAAACCTAATTAAAATAAAACTAGATGAAAAATAAAGAAAATAAACATAAAATAAAATTTAAAATAAACCTATTCTAAAAAAAAATAAAATCTAAACCCTAAACTAAAAAAACATAAACCAAAAATAAAATAAATATATAAAATAAAATAAACATATAAACTAAAATAAACTAAACTAAATTAAACCTAAACATAAACTAAATAACTAAAATTAACTAAAATAAACTGATAAAGCTAAAATAAAACCTAAAATAAACCTAAAATAAACCTAAACTTAAACCTAGAAAATAAAATAAAAATAAACTCACTAAAATAAACCTAAACCTTCTTGCTTAAATAAACTAAAACATAAACTAAAATACATAAATTAAAAATAAAATAAATAAACCTAAATAAAATAAAGAATAAAATAAACTAAAATAAATAAAAATAAACTAAATAAACCTAAACCTGGGTTTGCTTAATTTAAAACCCATACCTAAATCCAAAACCTCCACACCTAAACCCAACTTACAAAACCCCTAAACCACAAAACTAAACCCAAAAAGCATAAACCCTAAAACCCTAATAAACCCTAAATGCTAAACCCTAAACCACCCAAACCCTAACCCTCCCTAAACCCTAAACCCTAAACCTAAACCTAAAGTTACTAAATAAATTAAAAAATAAACTTAAACCCTAAAACCTAATAAACCTAAACCTAAACCTAAACCCTAAGAATGGTATCTCGTTCTAATGGAAGTCGGGATTGTTTCTAGTTGGTACTATTGAT
The DNA here is from genome assembly GCA_021442155.1 of Cymbidium sinense. NCBI lineage: Eukaryota > Viridiplantae > Streptophyta > Magnoliopsida > Asparagales > Orchidaceae > Cymbidium > Cymbidium sinense. The sequence continues at coordinate 76,429 of JAKCPB010000951.1, forward strand.
CTTTGGTTTCCCTCTAGTTTTGGTGGCTCTCTCCTCTTGTTGGTCTCTTGTTGTGTTGGTTTTGATGGCTAGTGATTGGCGGGGCTTGAGCTTACTGTTTGCCTTTAACCCCTCTTTTTTCTTGTGAGGGTTTATTGGCTGGTGGTTGCTTGATGGCTATGGTTATTTCTAGCCTTTTGCTTTTTAGTTTTGGCTATCTATTATCGTGATTATTGGTTGAGCCTGGCCATGGGCTTTGTTCCTTCCTGGCCTGAGTTACTCTCTCTGGGTAGCCATTTGTTTCCCTTTTACGGTGATCTTTTGAAGTTTTATGGTGTTTTCTGTGGATGATTATTGGCTTATCATTTCTTTTTGTGGGATGAACATGTGGCTTTGGTTGTACTTGGCTTTGCTATTTCTAATTCTGTTCTATGTTTGCTTGGGTGTCCTTGATGGTTTGTGATTGTGATGTTGGTTGGTGGATCTACAAAATTTTTGGTTCTTTACCTTTTGTCTTTGTTTATTTTGGGTGGCATTGATGGTGGTTGTTTCTTAGCTGCTGTCTTGTTTGGTCGGTTTCTTTTCTCTAGTTTGGCTGGATGTTTTGCAGGTTAGTTACCTATGTAATCTTGATGATAAATACTAGAACTTGGCTAGCTCTTGGCTATTGGCTATTTGGTTTCTTAGTGGTAGCTATGATGGGGGATGTTTCCCATTATCTTTTGGTTAGTAGAACCATATGTGATTGTAACCCTTCTTTTGAAGTTTGGATGCTCACATATCCTGTTGCCCCTTGAGATGAATGTGATTGAGCCTGAGCCTTATCTAAGATTTTTATCATTTTGTTCCTTTTGTGTACTTAGCTTGTCCTTATTTCTAGATGATTTTCTCCATCTTAAGTTCTTTGTAGGTTTGTGCCTGGTTTTGGGGATGTAGGTGGTTTGTGCATCTCTTAGAAGATTTCAAGATATAGATGTCTTTAGCTACCCTTTTTTGGAATTTTGTGTTATTTCTTTCTTAGTTTTTGTCTTTTCTTTCTTTTGCTTTGGTTTTCTTGTAATAGGTTGGGTATTTATCTCTTTAGGCTAATTGTATCTCTTTGAGTAGTAGTTTAGAGATTTATCCCCTTTAAGGACCTTGTATGCCTTTCTTTTTGGCAATAAAATTCTCCCACTTTTCATTTAAAAAAAAAACCCTAAGAATTGGCGAACCTGGAACATCACCGTCAAGCTCATCTAGATCTCTTGAGGAGAGGCAAAGGCGAGATGACAATTATCCTGGTGGTGGGGATCTAGAGTGTGGTGGATATGGATGGTGGTGGCAGTGGTTGGTATGGAGGTGGGAGGAGCGATGAAGGTTACAACAGTGGTGGTGGCGGAGGGAGAGATCAGGGATATGATGGTGGATCCTGCTACTCGAGAGACTGGGGTGGTTTTGATGGGAACTAGAGAAACTGAAAAATAGTTGATCCGATCTACTGCTTATGGAACTGTGTCTTTATAGTAGAGACGATTCTAATTATCAAGGCTTTTTGATTTGCTCTATGCATGCTCATTTTTTATCAATGTCATTGCTTCTATCTTAGAAAACTTAGTGTGTTACTTGGTTGATGAATTCGAAAAGAAGAAATGTTGAATCCAAATTTGTTCTCTATTAAAAATAATTAACCATAAACCGTAAGTCCTAAACTAAAACCTAAACCCTAAACCCTAAACCCTAAAAATCCTAAACCTTAAACCCTAAACACAAAACCATAAAACCCTAAACCCTAAACCATAAACCCTAAAACTTAAACCCTCAACCTTAAACTCAAAACCCAAGAAATAACACTTTAAATCTTAAACCCAAAACCCTAAAAAGATAAAAAACTTAAACCTAAACTAAATAAATCATAAAATAAAATAAATAAAAAAAACCAAAATAAAATAAAATAAAAAACTTAAACTAAAACATAAACTTAAAAAATAAAACCTAAAAGGATAATAAAATAGAAAAAAAACTAAACTAAAATAAAATAAATAAAACCTAAACTAAACTAAAAGAAAATACCTAAATAAAAATATAAACTATATACCTATAATAAAAATAAAATAAAATAAAACAAACTAAAACCTAAAGAAACTAAACCTAAAAGTATAAAAGTAATAAAAAAAATAAAATAAAACATAAAAAAAATATAAACCTAAAATAAAATAAGATATACCTAAACCTACTAAAATAAATTAAACTAAAATAAATAAAACCTAAACTTAAACCTAAATTAAAAAAAATAAAACCTAAAAAATAAACCAAAATAAAACCTAAAACATCAACAAAAAAAATAAAATAAAACCTAAACTAAACCTAAAAATAAAATAAAACCAAAGATAAAATAAAAAATAAAATTAAACTAATAAACTTAAACCTAAAACCTAAGAATAAACTAAATAAAATAAACTAAAATAAGTAAACCTAAAATAAATAAAATAAAAATAAAAAGGTTGCTAAATAAAAATTTAAAAATAAACTAAATTTTAAAATGACCTAAACTGATCAGACCCACTAGCCTGACCCTAGGCCCTAGGCTAAACCCTCTCAAACCGAGCCTACCTAACACCCTACAACATGACCTTAAACCTAAACTAACCCTAAACCCTAAACCCTCCCACCCTGAGCCACTAAACTAACCTAAACTCTCCTAATCTCTAATCCCTAAACCCTAACCTAAACCTAATCCTTACTACCTAAATAAACCTAAACCTAAATGCCACTAAACCAAAGAAATTAAATAAATAAAAAAAATAAATGTAAACCCTAAAACCTAATAATCCAAAACCTAAACTTAAACCTAAACCTTAATAATGGGCAGAACCTTGATGGCAGGAACATCAGTATCAACTAGGCTTAGTCTAGAACTGGCGTTACAAGCAAAGTTGGAGGCGCGGTTATCATTGTGGTGGTGGGAGATTTAGAGGTGGTGATGGATATGGAGGTGGTGGTCAGAGCAGTGGTTGTTATGGAGGCGGGAGGAGCGACGGAGGTTACAATCGTGGTGGTCATGGAGGGATAGATTGGTGAAATGATGGAGGATCCCGGTACTCGAGAGGTGGTGGTGGTTCTGATGGGAACTGAGAAAGCGAAGAATGGCCGATCAATCACTATGCGTGTCTTTATAGTAGAGATAGTTTTAGTTATATATGGTTTTTGATTTGCTCTATGCATGATCATTTTTTATTTATGACATGCTGTGTCTTAGAAAACTTGGCATTACTTGGTTGGTGAAATCAAAAGATGAAATGTTGAATATTAGTTTATTCTAAAAAAAACCTAAACCCTAAAAACCTAAATCCTAAACACTAAACTAAACCCTAAACCCTAAACCCTAAAAACCATAAACCCTAAACACCAAACCATACACATTAAACCCTAAACCTAAAACTCTAAAACCATAAACCCTAAATACTAAACCATAAACCCTAAATCCTAAAATGCTAAACCCAAAATGCTAAACCCTAAAAAAACCTACCCAAACCCTAAACCCAAAAACTAAACTCTAAATTCTAAATACCATAAAACTCTGACCCTAAACCTTAAAAACCCAAACTACATCAAATCAAAACCTAAATTAAACTAAACCTAAATCTTTAAATCTCTGAACCCAAACCCAGCCAAAACCCTAAATGATACCTAAACCCACCACCCTAAAACCTAAACTAAACTAAATAAACCTATAATAAAATAATAAAAAAGCAAAGTAAAATAAAATACCTAAATAAAATAAGAACCTAAAAATAAAACCTACCAACATAAACCTGTCTAAACTAAATAAGATAAAATAAACTAAAATCCTAAAACTTAAAGAAAACAATACATAAACCTAAACCAAAAAATAAAATAAAACCTAATACCTAAAAATAAAATATAACCTACAAAAATAAATCTAAATAAAAGTGCCTAAACCAAACCTAAACCTAAACCTAAAAAATCAAATAAAAAAAATAAACAAACCTAAAATAAACAAACCTAAAATAAAATCTAGTAAATAAAAAAAAATAAACCTAAATAAAATAAAATAAAATAAACTAAAATATAAAAATAAACTAAATATACCTAAACATTTTGCTTAATTTTAAAAAATAAAACCTACTTTAAACTAAACTGACCCCACTGAGCCCTGATCATCCCTAGTATAAACCCAGCAGAAACCCTAAACCCCACAAACCCTAAACAAACCCTACCATAACCCTACCCTAAATCCCATTTGAGCCTAAACCTAAAGTAACCAAACCTGGGCGGAAAACATTGCCAAACTAAAAAGAAAAGAAATGTTGAATCGATTTGTTCTCTGTTAAAAAACCAAACCAGGCTAAACTGGATCTACTACTTTAAAACTAAACCCTACCTCAGCCAGGCCCTAAATCTGACCTACTAAACTGAGCCTGGGCCTGTGGGTCACTTGAAAGAAAACTGAGCCACTAAGCTCTAAATAGGCCTGATACTCCCACCCATCCTATAATCCTGCCTAAAACCCAGGCTAACCTAAACTAACTGAAACAAATAAAACCAAAACCCACAAACACTAAACTAAATAACTAAACCATAAGTTTCTGAAAAACCAGAAACCCTAAACAAACCTAAACACTAAACAAACTTAAACCTAAAACTGACCTAAACCCTACCTAAACCTAAACCTATCCTAAGCCCAACCTAAAAAACCCTAAAGCATAAACCTTAAAACCCAAACTCTAAAAAACCTATAAAACCCTAAACTAAAACCTAATGTACTAAATAAATTTAAAATAAACCTAAACCCTAAAACTAATAAACTAAACCTAAGAAAGGTATAACCTTGATTGCGAGGAACATCATGGTCCACTGGTAGATCTAGCGGTGGGTGAAGGTGATTATCATAGTGGTGGTGGGGGATCTAGAGGTGCTGGTGGATATGGAGGTGGTGGATGGGGTAGTGGTGGTTATGATGATAGGAGGAGTAATGGAGGTTATAGCCGTGGTGGCGTGGGAGGGATATGATGGTGGATCTCGCTACTCGAGAGGCCAAAGTTATTCTAATGAGAGAAACTGAATGGTTGATCATCTGCTATGATGGATATGTACATAGAGATGATTCTAGTTATCTAGGGTTTTTGATTTGCTATATGCTCATTTTTGATCTATCGCGTGTCATAGAAAACTTGGTGTTACTTGGTTGATGAATTTTGAAAGAAGAAATGTTGAATATGAATTTTTTTGTATTAAAAAAACCAAAAATCCTAAACCCTCAACTAAAACTAAGACTAGTATATACCTTAAACCCTAAACTTTAAACCCTTAAACCCCTAAACCCTAAACCCTAAACCCTAAACCCTAAACCAAAACCCAAACACTAAACCCTACACCCCAAACCCTAACCTCAAACTATCCCTAAATCCAAAACTCCATAAAAGATAAAACCTAAACCTCTAAATAAACCAAAATAAAATAAATAAATAAACCTAAAATAAAATAAAAAAAAAATTAAATAAAATAAAAACATAAACCTAAACTTAAACCTAAAGGAAAATATAATGAAAATAAAATAATTAAAATCCTAAAAACTAAAAAAAAAACTAAATAAAATAAAACTAAACCTAAAATAAAATACAATAAAACTAAAATAAAATAAAAAACTAAATAAAACCTAAACCTAAAATAAATAAAATTAAAACCTATAAAAACATAAACCTAAACCTAAATACAAATGAAATAAAAACCTAAACTAAAAGCTAAACTAAAATAAATAAACATAAAACCAAACCACCTTTAAAAAAAATAAACCTAATAAACTAAAGTAACCTAAAAAAATAAACAACATAAAGTATACATAATGAACTAAAATAAACTAAACTAAAATAAATAAAACACCCTAAACCCTAAACTTTAAACCCTAGGCCAAAATCTTACCAAACTAAACCACTAGGTAACCCTAAAAATAAAATCTAAACCTTAACTAAATAAAACATAAAAATAAAATAAATAAAAAAACACTAAATAAAATAAAGGAAAATAAATTCTAGATCCTAAAAATAAAACCTAAACTAAATAAAACCTAAGAAATAAATATAAAATCACACTAAATAAAATAAAAACAAAATATAAACCTAAACTAAACCTATAAACCTAAACCTGAGCCTAATAAACTAATATAATAAATAAATTAAAACTACTAAGATGAAATAATAAACTAAACTACTAAAAAATAAAATACACTAAAATAAAACCTGGATAAATAAAACTAAACTAAAATAAACCTAAATAAAATAAAATAGAACTAAATAAAACCTACATAAAATACCTAAAAATGGACCAAATAAACTTAAAAGATAAAAATAAAATGACCCCTATAAAACTAAAAATGATAAAATAAAATAAACATGAACCTCATAACTTAAACCTACTGAGCCACCTAAACCACAAATGACCTCCCTAAATACCTTCCTGGGCCACACTAAATAAGGCCCTGAGCCCTAAACCTCTAAACTAGGCCTGAGCCTAACCCAGACCACAAAGTAACCCTAAGAACCATGGGCCAACCTAAGATCTTAGGCCACCCCCCTAAACCCTAAACTAAATGAGTGAAACTGAGCTCCACTGACCACACTAAATACTAATTATAAACCTACTATAAAAATAAATAAATGAACTCCATAAATAAAATAAAATAAATACTAAACTAAAATAAAATAAATAAAACCCTAATACTAAAATTAAAATAAATCTAAATAAATGCTAAATAAAATAAAATCTAAGAAATAAAATAAAATAAACCTAAAATAACATAAAATAAAAAAATCAAAAGCCTAAATCTAAATAATAAACTAAATATAAAAAAAATAAATTAAAAATAAAACTAATCCCTAAAATAAAATAAAGAACTTAAACCTAAAATAAAAATAAAATAAACTGGTAAACTAAAATAAACTAAATTAAAATAAATAAAAAAACCTAAACTTAAAATAAACTAAACTATACATAAACTAAACAAAATAAAATATACTAAAATAAATAAAACCAACTAAAATATAAAATCTAAAACCTATACCTAAAAAAAATGTAAACCTAAAAAGTAAAATAAAAATAAAAATAAAACTAAAGTAAAAAATAAACATAAACCTAAACCTAAAATAAACTAAAATAAAAACCTGACTAAAAAATAAAACTAAACTAATAAAAATAAGAAATAAACCTAAATAAAAATATATGATAAACTAAATAAACATAAATTTTACTTAATTTAAATGAAAACATTAAATCTTAAACCCTACACTACCTAAACCCTACCCCTCTAAACCCTAAACCTAAACCTAGGCCTAGATCCTACCTGACTAACCCCACCTAAACTGGCTAACTGAGCTACCACTTACTGACTAAACTACCTAAACCAAAATAAACTAAGATCAACCTGACTTCTAAACTAATAAATGGGCTAAATAAACCTAAACCTGAGCCTAACTACTAAACTAAACCTAAACTGACTAAATAAACCTACTAAAATATTTAAACTAAACCTACTTAAAACAACCTAAACCCTAAAACTAAGATAAATAAAATAAAAATAAAAAAAGATTTAAACCTAAGCCTCATAAATAAACTAAATAAAATAAATAAACTAAATATAAGTAAATAATGGGCATAAACCTAAACCTAAACTAAACTAAATAAACCTAAATAAACCTCCTAAACTTACTACAAACTAAAAAAAATAAACCTACCAACCCACTAAACTAAAACTAAATAACTAAACCTACCTAAACCTAAACTGGGTCTAAACTAAACTAAATAAACCTAATCCCAACCTTAAAGCTAAAACCTAATCCTAAACTAAATAAATGGATAAAATAAATAAATCAATAAACCTAAACCTAAACTACTAAAACTGATCCTCCTAAACCAAACCTACTAAAATAAAATTAAATAAATCTAAACCTATAAAATAAAACCTAAAATAAAACCTAAATCTAAAATTAAAATACATAAACCAAAACCTAAACTAGCTAAAACTAAAATAAATAAAATAAACCTAAATAATAAAATAAAACTAAAAATAAAGTAAAAAAAATATGTAAACCTAAACCTAAAACCTAAACCTAAAAAATAAAATAAACTAAACTAAAATAAATATATGAACCTAAAACTAAATAAACTAAAATAAACTAAAATATAATGAAACAAACCTAAATAAATAAAACTAAAAAACTAAACCTAAACCTAAACCTAAAAGTAAATGTAAATAATCTAAATCTAAACTAAAATAAACTAAAAAATAAATAAAAATAAAACTAAAGTAAATAAAGCCTAGTTAACTAAACCTAAAGTAAATATTGGTTAATACAAATCTAAAACCTAAACTAGAACCTAAACCTAAACCTAAAAAACCTAAAAACCTAAACCTAATACCTAAATGAAAATAAACTAAACCTAAACCTAAATAATCTTAAACTAAATAAATTAAAATAAACCTAAGTAAATAAATGAAAATCTCAACCTGGCTACTACTTATAACCTAAACCTACTAACTAAACTAAATAAACCTAAATAAATAAAATTATAAACTAAATAAACCTACCTAAACTTAAACATAAAGCCTTAAAAAATAAACTAAATAAATAAAGTAAACCTATGCCAAAATTAAAACTAAATAAAATAAAAAATAAACATAAATAAACCTAAACCTAAACCTAAATAAAAAGAAAACCTAAACTAAACCTAAACTAAATAAATTAAATAAATTAAACTAAACCTAAAATAAAAAAGCTAAAACCTAAACCTAAATAAAAATAAAACTAATAAACTAAAATAAAACTTAAACTAAGCCTAAAATAAAAATAAACCTAAACTAAACTAAAATAAATAAAAAAACTTAAACATAAATAAACTAAAACTAAATAAACTAAAACTAAATTAACCTAAACCTAAATAAACTAAAAAGCATAAATAAAGTAAATAAATAAACTAAATAAAACATTTTTCCTCAGATTGGTGGATTGGTGGTAGCTCCTTGGTTTTTGCTAATTTTCTATTTTCTTCTTCATGGTGACTGCTTAATCTATGGGGGTTGGAGGGGACTTTACTTGCCTCTAGCCTGTTTTCTCTCCTTCCTCATTTATTGCTAGTGGTTTGGTGGCCTTTCTTTTTTCCCTTGGTTGTTTGTTTGGTGGGTGACTACCATTTTTTATTTTTGGTTTTATGATGATCTAGGAGGGTTGTGGCTATGTTTGTTGTTGCTTTTTCCACCTACTTTTGGGCTCTATTTTGGGTTAACCTTTTGTTTTGGCTAGCTGCCCCCCTTTCGATATTGGATCCTCTGCTGTTATGGTTGGTTGTTGAGTGGCAGCTGTTGGTCTCTTTAGAATTTGATTAGCTTTGGTCTTTTCAATACTTTTTGGTTATTTCCCCTAGTTTGTGTTGGGGATTCCTATAGTTGGCTATTTTCTCTTTTGATGGCATGAGGATAGCTGCTTTGTGGTTTTTTTTTTCTTCTTGACCTGGTTATGGCTGATTTTTTTGGTGGCTTTTTATCACTGCCTACTGGATTGATGGCATCCTTTTCTCTGATCTAGGTCTCTCGATAATGGTGGTCTCCCTTGCTTGGAGCTTTGATGTCTATTTGAATGATGGTTGTTGTTATTTTTTATTTGGTTTTAGTCTCTTTATGGGATATTGTATTAGATGTTGCTATGCTTCTAAATTAGCTTGTTCTTTTGAATTCTTCTTTGTTGGTGGTGGCTCTATCACTGACCTTGTTGTATCTTCTGGGTGGCTGGCCATTTGTGATTGGTCTGCTATAGTTTTGTTGGTTTTTTGGTTATTGGCTGGCTACTGGCTAGCTAATTCTTTGTTTGTTAATGCAGGTTCTCGAAGCCTTTGGGCTGCTTTCTTTCAATGTTGGCTTGTATCAGGAATGCTGGCTATGATGGCTGTGATGTTACCCATATCTTCAATTTTGGTTGGCAGCATTGCATATGAATGTAACCTTTCTTAGGAAGTTTGTATGCTCATATGCATTGTTGCCTCTTAAGAAGATCTTAATTGAGCCTGAGCCTTCTCTTTCTCAGCTCTTTCTAATAGATTTCTTTACCCTTATTCTTGTTAGCTATGACTATTGCTTTTGTAGTGTTTTGCATATTTCATTTATAGGTTGGAACTTTTCAGATGGAATGATCGTTACTTAGTCAACTCAAGAGGTATTGATGTGGATCTTGCTATCTTGCCTCCCAAAAGGGATCTTGAGCTGCTGCTGACTAGTCTTTTAATTATTATTTTACTTATATTATACTAGTCATAATCTATCTTTTCCTCTTTTGCTTTTCTAGTTGTTACTTTTCTCTTTGTTTTTCCATTGTACATAGATGGGGGTTTAGCTCTTTAGGTTCCACAACTCGAGAGCAATAGATCTTTGAGCTTTAAGGACATTGTATCCTTTTCTTTTGTTGTAATAAAATTCTAACCTTTCCTAAAAAAACTCTAAATCCTAAACCTTAACCACAACCCTAACCCTAAACTAAAACCCTAAACCTAAAACAAACCTAATTAAAAAACCTTAAAAAACCTAAGCCTCCTAAACTCTAAACCCTAAACCCTAAACCCTAAAACACAAAATCTTCAAACCCTAAAGCCTAAACACTAAATGCTAAACTATAAACCCTACCAAACTCCTGACCCTAACAAACTAACCCTAGGCTACTAAATCTAAACCCTACACCCTACCCAAACCCTGACTCCCAAACCTATAACCCCACCTCTAGCCACAAAACCACAAACTTACCTACTAAAAAAAACCTAATAATAAATAAACCTAAACCTAAATAAAATAAATAAAACCTGATCTAACCTAGGCCTTAAAATAAATATGAAATAAATAATAAAACAAAATAAATAAATGCATAAACTAAACAAAAATAAACATAAAATAAAACCTAAACATAAAATAAAAATAAAATCACATAAAATAAAATAAACTAATAAACTAAATATAATACTAAAATCAAAAATAAATAAATATACCTAAACCATAAACTATGGAAAACCTACTAAATAAAATAAAATAAATCTAAACCTAAACTAAACTAAAATAAATAAAACATAAAATAAAATAAATATAAACTAAACCAAAACTAAACTAAATAAATGAAATAAACTAAAAATTAACTAAACCTAAACTAAAATAATAAACCTAAAAATAAACCTAAAATAAATCCTAAAACCTAAACAAAAAAATAAAATAAAACATAAACTAAATCTAAAATAAAATAAACCTAAACCTAAAAGTAAAATAAAATAAAACTAATCTAAAAAACATAAACTAAACTACTAAAACTAAAGAAAACCTAAACTAAATAATTTAAAAATAAGTAAAAAATAAAATAAACTAAAACTAAAATAAACCTAAATCCTGCCATCTCCTTTATTAAAGAAAATCAAACCTACCCTAAGGCTCTAAACCTACTTGCACCCTGGCAAAATCATGCCATAAACCTTAAGCCACTGAACACTAACCCAGCCCCCAAACCCTGACACTGAGCCATCCATGATCACTGATCAAGGCCAAAACCCTGACCATGACCTAAGGCCCAATAGGCCTAAACTTCTAAAACTAGCCCTAAACTCTGGCCCTCATAAACCACACTGGGCCTAGATCCTGGCCCTAGTAAATAAACCAAGATGAGGCTTAAAAGGCCCAGATAGACATATGCCCTAAAAGCTGGACTACCTAAATAACCCAAGACCTATCTGAAACCCTGGGCTTGACCCTACCCTACCACAACTAAACCTAAATCTAAATAAACTGACCCTAAACAACTAGGCCACTACCACCCAACCCTAAACTGACTAAACCCTAGGCCTACCATAAACTAAACCCTAAAACCAAAACCAAAACTTAAACTAAAATAAACCTAGAAATAAGATAAAATAAATAAAATGTACTAAACCAAAAATAAAAAAATATAAAATAATAAAAACTAAACTAAGATAAATAAAAACTAAACCTAAAAAATAAAATAAAATAAAAATAAAAAAAATAAAATAAAATAAATAAAGCTAAAAACTAAAAATAAAATGAACATAAAAAAACTAAATAAAATAAAAAACTAAATGTAAAATAAAATAAAATAAACCTAAAATAAGATAAAATAAAAAACTAAATAAAAGCCTAAATCGAAAATAAACCTAAAATAAGTAAAAAAATAAAACTAAAATAAAAAATAAAAATGAAACCTAAAATAAAAATAAAAAACAAAATAAAATAAACTAAACCAAAATAAAATAAACTAAACTAATAAATAAAACCTAAAACTAAAATAAAAAACCTAAAAAAAAAAAATAAACTAAAAATAAAAAAAACTAAAAATAAAAAATAAAATAAATAACAAAACTAAAACTTAAATAAAGAAATAAAATAAAACCTAAACTAAAATATAAAATAAAACCTAACTAAATAAATAAAAATAAATCTCAACTAAAAAATTAAAAAACTTAAGCTAAACCTAAAATAAACTAAATTAAAACCTAAAAATTAAAATAAACCTAAAATAAATAAACTAAACTAAATTAAAATAAAATAAACCAAAATAAAAATGAAATAAAGTAAACTAAAATAAATAAATCTTATGCTAAATATACTAAAATAAATGTAGCATGCCTTGCTTAATTTTAAGAAAAAAAAAAAATAAAACCTGACCTAACCCTACCCAAACCTAAAGATAAACATAAATCTAAACCCCAAACCTAACTAAACTATGAGAATAAAACTCTCTCACAACCTGCACCTAACTGACCCTACCAACCCTACCCACCTATAAACTAAACCCTAAGATCCTAACCAGATCCTGGGCTTATACCTAAATAAATAATAAACTAAAATAAACTAAATAAATAAAAAAATAAAACATGGATAAAATAAAATAAATAAAATAAATACTAATAATCTATATGGGTTTGCTTTTAAAATAAGATCTCCCTAAACCCTATACCACAACCAACCTCTAAACTACCCTAAACCCTAAATCCACACCAACCTTGCCCTAAAACCACTAAGCTTAAACCCTAAATTCACCTAAACCCACAAACCCTAAACCCTAACACTAAATCTTAAAAGCCCTAACCTTAAACTAAACCCAAAATAACTAAATAAATTAAAAATAAATCTAAACCTTAAACTTAATAAACCTAAACCTAAACCTAAACCCTAAAATTAAGAACCTAACATCACCTAAACTATCTAGATCTAAATGGAGGTGAAGACATTATAATGGAGGTAATCAAAACTAGATAATAAAAAAATAAAAACTAATCTAAAATAAAATAAATAAAAACCTAAACTAAACTAGAAAAGTAAAATAAACCTAAAAATAAAAAAACCTAAATAAAATAAAACCTAAACATAAAATAAAATAGACCTAAAATAAAATGGAATAAAAACTAAATTAAACCTAAACTTAAAAAAATAAACTAAAATAAAACCTAAAAAAAAAATTCCTTAAAAAACCAAAACATAAAATAAACAAAATAAATTAAACCTAAACCTAAACAAAAATAAACTAAACTAAAATAAATAAAACCCAAACCTAAGATTAAAAAACCTAAACAAAATAAAACTGGGCTAGCCCTTTTTTGTTGGCTGTTTGGTTTAATCTAAATAAGTTGGTTATGATGGCTGGGATGTTTCCCCTATTATCCTTTTAGCTAGTAGCACCATATTTTATTGTAACCCTTCTTTTGAAGTTTGGATGCTCACATATCCTTTTGCTCCTTGAGATGAATGTGAGATGAGCCTTATCTAAGATTTTATCATTTTATTTCTTTTTTGTGTAGCTTGTACTTATTTCTAGATGCTTATCTTTATCTTAAGTTCTTTCGTTTGTAAGTTTGGGGCTGAGTGGTTTGTGCATCTCAAAGATTTTGGGATATATATAGCTTTGGCTGCCCTTCTTAGAATTTTGTTCTATTTCTATCTTAGTTTTTGTCCTTTTCTTTCTTTTGCTTTAGTTTTCTTGTAATAGGTAGGGGGATTTACCGCTTTAGGTTAATTATAGCTCTTCGATAGTTTAGAGATTTATCCCTTTAAGGACCTTTTATCCCTTTCTTTTTGCAATAAAATTCTCCACTTTTGATTTAAAAAAAGCCTAAGAATGGGGCGACCTTGAGTAGAACATCACCATCAACCAGGATCAGTCAAGATCTGGCAGTGGAGGTGAAGGCGGAGTTGGTGGTTATCACAGTGTTGGTGGGGGATCTAGAGGAGCTAGTGGATATGGAGGTAGTGGTCGAAGCAGTGGTGGTTATGGTGGCGGGAGGAGCAATGGATTCTGAGTGGTGGTGGTGGAGGGAGATCGAGGATATAATGGTGGATCCAGCTACTTGAAAGGCGCAAGTTGTTTTGATGGAATAGAGAAAAGAAAAGTGGTAATCGATCTCTGCTTATGGAACTATGTCTTTATAGTAGACGGTCTAGTTATCTAAGGTTTTAATTTTCTCTATGCATGCTCATTTTTATCTATGTTAATAAACGTGTTTTAGAAAACTTGGTTTCTACTTGGTTGTTGAATTTGAAAGAAGAAATGTTGAATCATTTGTTCTCTGTTAAAACCATAAAATAAAAACTAAAACATGAACCCAAAACCTAAAACCTAAATCCTAAACCCTAAACCCTAAACCTTAAAACCCTAAACCCTAAACCCTAAACCCTAAAACCACAACCTAAACCTAAACCAAACTAAAAAAAAAAACACCTAAACCATAAACCCTATGCCCCAAAATAACCTCATAAACAAACTAACCCTAAATCCTAAACCCTAAACTAAAAAAGCTAAAACCAAAATCTAAACTAAATAAAATTAAAAAAATAAATAAAGAAACCTAAATCAAAATAAAATAAAATAAATAAAATAAAATAAAAACATAAACTAAAACCTAAACCTAAACCTAGAAAGAAAAACAAATACAAAATAAAAACTAAATTGAAATAAAGTAATTAAAATCCTAAACTAAACTAAAAAATAAAGAATCTAAATAAAATAAAAACTAAACCTAAAATAAATATAATATTAAAATAAAATAAAATAAAACTAAATAAAAGCCTAAACCTAAAAAAAAATCCTAAAAAAAAATAAAAATAAAATCTAAATCCTAAACTAAAGAAACCTAAACCTAAAATAAAATAAAATAAACTTAAACTAAATTAAAATAAACTACTAAAATAAATAAAACCTAGCTAAACTCAATGATAAAATAAACTAAAATAAAATTATACTATAAAAATAAAACCAAAATAAAAACATAAAAACACAAACCTAACCTAAAATAAAATCAAAATCAAAACCTAAAACTCAAAATAAAAAATAAAACTAAACTTAAAAATAAAATAAAATAAAACTACTAAAAATAAACCTAAACATAAACCTAAATCTAAAAGATATAAGATGAAAAGCTAAAAATACTATATAATAAAATACTAATAAAAATAAACCTAAATAAAATAATAATAATAAAATAAGATAAAATAATAAAGAGCTAAATAGCCCTAGGCATCGTTTTGCTTTTTTAAAAAATACTGACCTGAGCCTACACAGGCCACCCCAGGCCTACTATCCCTAAGACTCATCACCCCCAGGCCCTATCATGGCTGATCTTAAGACCCTGGGCCCTCTCTTTGAAAGATCTTAGGCTTGGGCCCTAGGCCTGAGCCACCTAGACTGGGCCTAAAGAGCTAAGGACCTGGGCCACAAACCACTGAGCCTGGCTAGGCCTTGATCCAGGCCCCTGGAGCCTAACCCTAAAGACCCTAAAATGAGCCCTAAAATAGCCAAAGGCTTAAACCTAAATAAGATAAATAAAGATAAAATAAATATTAAACCTACTTAACCTAGCCAAAATAAGATAAGATAAAAATAAAACTAAACTAAAGATAAATTAATAAAACCTAAACTAATAGATAAAATAAAATAAAGCTAAAATAAAAAACCTTACTAAAATAAAAACAAACAAAATAAAATAAAATAAACTTAAAATAATAAAATAAACTAAATAAAACCCCAAACCTAAGAATAAAACTACAATAAAAAAAATAAATAAATAATAACTAAACCCTAATAACATAAAGACTAAAAAAATAAATAAAAATAAAACCTAACTAATAAAATAAAAAAAAAAACTAAAATAAAATAAAAAAAACAGATTTAAAATAAATGATTATAAAAATAAAACTAAAATAAAAAAAAAAACTAAAATAAACCTAAAATAAAAAAAATAAAATAAACTAAAATAAAAACTAAAATAAAACTAAAAAACCTAAATTAAGATAAACCTAAACTTAAAAATAAAATATAAAACTAAATAAAATAAAATAAAAAATAAAACCTAAATAAAAAATAAATTAAAAAATAAAACTAAATAAAAGATAAAAAATAAACCTAAACCAAATAAATAAAATAAAACTAAATAATAAATACCTCTATAAAAATAAAAAATAAAATAACATAAACAAATAAAAATAAAAAATAAACTAAATAAAACCAACTACCAAAATAAAAAAATAAACCTAAAATAAAAAAACCTAAAACAAAAAAAATAAATAAAAATAAAAAAACCTAAAATAAAAATAAAATAAAATAAAACTAAACTAAAATAAACCTAAACTAAAAAACTAAAATAAAATTAAAATAAACTAAAATAAAATAAAATAAAAAAAATATAATAACTAAATAAACCTAAAACCTAGGTTTGAATTAAAATAAAATAAAAAAATTAAAATGGAAAACTTGAATCTTCCCTAAACCCAAAACCTCTAAATCTAATCCTCTAAAGGCCCTAAACCCTGGGCCCTAAAAACCCTAAAACCCTATAAACCATACCCTAGGCCCTAGGCCTTGGACCTGAGCCACTAAACTCTAAACAAAAACTTAAAACCCAGGCAGCCTCCCTAGGCCAGGCACCTAGGCCCTGGGCCCTAGGCCCAAAATCCAAACCATAAACCTAAACCCTGGGCCCTATCTAACTGGGCCATAAAACCCTAAAACAAAGCTAATAAAATAATAAAGATAAAATAAAATAAACTAACTACCTGACTAATAAAATAAACCAAACCTAAAATAAAATAAAAAATGAAATAAGATAAAATAAACCTTAACAATAAAAACTAAAATAAAATTAAAATAAAACCTAAAATAATAAAACTATTAAATAAAATAAATAAGATAAAATAAAATAAAACTAAATAAAACCTAAACCTAAAAAATACTAAAATAAAACCTAAAAATACATAAAATAAAAATAACCTAAATACATAAAATAAAAAAATAAATAAATAAACTAAAATAAACTAAACTAAAAATAAATAAAACCTAAATATAAACCTAAAATAAACTAAACTAAACCTAAACTAAAATAAAATAAAATAAACTAAAAAAATAAACTAAGCCTAAACTAAAAAAATAAAACCTAAAAATAAATAAATAATAACCTAAAACCTAAACCTAAAAATAAAATAAAAAAACTAAATCAATGTTAATTCTAAAAAATGAAACTTAAACACGAAAATAAAATAAAAATAAAATAAAACTAAAAAAATAAACTAAAACTAAACCTAAATAATAAACCAAAATAAAAATAACCTAAATTAAAAAAATAAACTTAATATAAATAAACTAAAAGGAAATATAAATATAAATAACTAAATAAAATAAAAAAATAAAATAAACAAAAGAAAATAAATAAAAATAAACTAAATAAACATAAACCTAAACTTAATTTTCTTTTAAAAAAAACCTTAAACCCAAAACTAAGAAATAAAACCTAAAAATAATCCTAAAATAAAAACCTAAAACCTAAACTAAACTTAAAAAAAATAAAATAAAAAAACCTAAAACTAAAAAATAAACATAAAGCCTAATAAATAAATACTATAAAATACTAAACCTAAATAACTAGATAAACACTATAAATAAACCTAAATAAAAATAAAATTAATAATTAAATACTATAAACTACATTGCTTGATTAATAAATCTCACTAAAACTGACCCTGGGCCCTGAGCCCTAGGCTGGGCCCTAACTGAGCCCAGGCCACCCAAACCCTGGGCCACTGGAGCCATGAGCCCTGAGCTTTGTGAGGCCTGAGCCACAAAGAACCCACTACCACAGGCCTGGGCCTGGGCTATAAATAGCCCCAACCTGGGCCCTGGGCACAACCCTACCTGGGCCTAGGCCTAAACTAGGCCTAAAATAGATCCAAAGCCACAAACCTAAACAAAACTTAATATAATAAGATCTGAACCTAAACTAAACATTAAAAACCTAAAATAAATAAAATAAAATAAAATAAGATAATAAAAAAACTAATTAAATAAAATAAACCTAAACTTAACAAAATAAAAATAAAAAGGTAAAAACCTAAATAAAATAAAATAAAATAAAATAAAGATAAAATTAAATAAACCTAAAAAAAAATAAACCTAAAAATAAAAAAAATAAAACTAAAAAAAAAAAATTAAATAAACAAATAAAATAAATAAAATAAACTAAACTAAGATAAATAAACTTAAACCTAAATCTAAAATAAATAAAATAAAATAAACTAAAAATAAACCTCTAAACTAAATAATAAAATAAAAATAAACCAAAATATAACTTAAAACTTAAACCTCAAAATGAAATAAAACCTAAACTAAATATAAAATAAAACCTAAATAAAAAATAAAATTAAAACTATAAAATACATAAACCTCTTAAACCTAATAAAATAAATAAAACTAATAAATAAATAAAATAAACTAAATAAAATAAATTAAATAAATAAAATAAATAAAATAAATAAATAAATAAATAAACTAAACTTTGCTGGGTTTGCTTAATGTTTTAAAACCCTAAACCTACTATACCCACCTGACCACTAAATCTAAAACCTGACTAAGGCCACTACTAGGCACACTGTCCACACCTATCTGAGCCACACTACACTGACCATTCCCACTGATCAACCCTAGGCCATAGCTAAAAACCCTGAAAAGGCCAGATCTAACTTATAAATCCTGAGCCTTAGGCCCTAGGCCCAGCCCACTGATCATAAATGAGCCTAGACCCTTGGGCCCTGAACCACAAACCATGCAACCACAAATCTAAAACTAAGAACCCAAACCCTAAAACTAAACCCCAAACCTAAAAATAATAAAACTAACCACAAAAAAAAAACCCTAAACCCAATCCCAAAAACTGTGGTGGTGGTGAGAAAGGAGAGATCGATGATGATGGTGGATCCCACTACTGAGAGGCTGGGTGGTTTCAATGAGGAGAAGAAACTAAAAAAGAAAGCAAGATCTGACTTATGGAACTATGAATTCTGAAAAGATGATCCTAGTTATCAGTGGTTTTATTTGTTCTATGCTTATTTTTATCTATGTTATCACTTATGTCTTAAAAAACTTGGGTATTACTTGGTTGATAAAACCAAAAGAAGAAATGTTGAATCATAAATTCTCTTTGAAAAAATAAAACCAAAACCAAACTAAAAAATAAATCTAACCCACCTAAACTAAACCTAAACCTAAAAAAAACCAACCCAAATCAAAATAACCTAAACCCTAAACCACAAAGCTAAAATAACTATAAATATAAAATAAATAAATAAAAACATAAAAAAAATAAATAAAAATAAAATAAAGCCTAAATTAACCTAAACTTATAAAAAAAAAAAAAAAAAAAAAAAAAAAAAAAAAAATAAATAAATAAAATAAAATAAATAAATAATAAAATAATATAAAAAAATAAATAAACCTAAATAAATAAAAAAAATAAAAAAACTAAATAAATAAAATAAACCTAAAACCTAAAATTAATAAAATAAACTTAAAAACTAAAAATACCTAAAATAAAATAAAAAAAACTAAACTAAAATAAATAAATCCTAAACCTAAAATAAACTAAACTAAAGAAAATTTAAAATAAAATAAAATAAATAACTAAAAATAAAAACATTAAAATAAACCTAAAATAAAACCTAAAACCTCAACTTAAAAAAAATAAAATAAAATCTAAAACTAAACTAAAATAAAAATAAAACCTAAACCTAAAAATAAAAAAATAAAACTAAAACTAAAAATAAACTAAAACCTAACTACTAAAATGATAAACTAAAATAAATAAACTAAATAATAATAAAATTGATCTAAATATAAAATAAAATAAAAATAAAATAAAAAAAAAATGAATAATAAACTAAATAAACTAAACTATGGGTTTGCTTAATTTAAAAAAAATAAAATAAAAATAAATAAAACCCTAAAACACTAACCTAAACCCTAAATACTAGGCCAAACCTAAATAAATCCCCTGAAGCCTAAACCCACAAACCACTGAGCCTGACCATACCACAAACCCACAAACTAAGCCAAAACCCAAAATAAACTAAACAACCACAAATACAAAGATAACCAAAAACCTAAACCACAACCTAAACCTAACCCACAACCCTAACCATAAACCCAAAACCTAAAGCCAAACCTAAACCCCAAACCCAAACCCTAAACCTAATCCTAAAGAAATAAATAAAAATAAACCTAAACTAAAACCTAAAATTTAAGCAAACTTAAACCTAAACCTAAACCCAAATAATGGGAAGAACCTTGACGGTAGGAACATCAGTGTCAACTAAGCTCAGTTTAGATTTGACAGTGTAGTCGATAGCAGAGGCGGTGGTTATTACAGTGGTGGTTGGGGATCTAGAGATGATGGTGAATATGGAGGTGGTGGTCAGAGTAGTGGTGGTTATGGAGGCATGAGGAGTGATGGAGGTTATAGCGATGGTGGTCATGAAGGAATAGATCAAATATGATGGGATCCCACTTTCGGGAGGTGTGGTGGTTACATGGGAACTAGAGAAACTAAAGAAGTGATCCGATCTGCTTATGGAATATGTCTTTATAGTAGAGAGGTTCAAGTTATCTAGGGTTTTGATTTACTCTATGCTCATTTTTTATATGTCATCTTGTCTTAGAAATCTTGTGCGTCATTTGGTTGGTGAAATCGAAAAGAATAAATGTTGAATATGAATTTGTTCTCTGTTAAAAAACCTTAAACCTAAACCTAAACTAAAACCTAAACCATAAACCTAAAACCTAAACTCTAAACCACAAACCATAAACCCAACACTAAACCTAAACCCTAAACACAAAACCCTAAACCCTAAACCCAAACCATAAACCATTGACCTCACTTTTGGGTGAGCTCTCAACTTCCTTATCATAGATCTAGGACTCTCATAAACACAAAGACATCCTCAGTCCTAAGAAACTTGTAGTGATTAGGTGAATACTTAACCTAACCCTAGAGAGTTAGAAGAGTTAGCCATAGGGTAGGTTGTGCCTTAGGGATTTAGGAGAACTTGCCTACCTTATAAACCAAACCAAATCCTTACTTCATTCTTCCAAATCAAATCTCAAATTCAAATCTAAATTCCAAAATCAAATCAACTATCAAATGATTGAAAACAATCAAATTCAAACTCCAAATCCCTTCCTAAGCCCTTTGATTTTATCTTATGGACTTAGCCTTAACAAATTTAAATCAACCCAAATTCAATTGATTTTTCAATTATCAAATTCAATCTCAAATCAAATTTTAAATCATAAATCAATTCCAAACTCCAAATGGTTGAAACCCAAATCAAATCAAATTCTTGATTTTTGCTTTAGCTAAATTCTTGAACTTGGCTAAATAATACCCAAATCAATTCAAAACTCATGGATTTCCTCATGATTCAAACATTCCACAATCATTGATCCAAATAAATACAAACTACAATTATCAAACCAAATCCATAACCCAAATTAAACCCAAGTTAGCCCTTTTGACTTGAAATTGTCATATGAACCAAAATCCATATGGATCCAAATTGCAATTATTTTCATTCTCAAATTTATCAATATAATTAAACTTGAATCAAGCCATGATCAAGCCAATTAACCCATTTAGGTCCACTTGACCTAAAGTGACCTAAAAGACCTTTTCAAGCCAAGTTCTAATTCAACCCAAATTGGATTGAACTAAGCCCATCCAAACCTCACAACATGATCAAAAATTATTCTAGGTTAATCAATGTCATGGTGGGTCAAACCAAGTCAACTAGCTAGTTAACCAAGTTAACATTTAAAAATGAAACCCAAATTAGCCAAAATCCACCATATGCCAAATTGAAACCATTGATTCAAACCCATTCCTAACAATGATTGAACATGACCAAACCCTCGAGCCAAACAAAGCCCAATTGGCTATTTGACCAAGTTGACCCAAATTGGCATAAAAGCCAAAATAGATCAAATCATAATCCAACCCAAATTATTATAACCAAGTTCATTCTAAATCACTTATTAAACTTGACCAAAACCATGATTGAGCCCAATTTGACCAATTGGTCAACTTGACTAACAGCAAATTGACTAAAGGTCAAATTAGCCAAAATCAAATTAATTCCAAATTAAACCAAACCAAAGCTTACAATTCATTGACTTGACCCAACCTTGGTTTGACCCAATTTGACCAATTTGTCAACTTGACCCAA
The DNA here is from genome assembly GCA_021442155.1 of Cymbidium sinense. Lineage (NCBI taxonomy): Eukaryota > Viridiplantae > Streptophyta > Magnoliopsida > Asparagales > Orchidaceae > Cymbidium > Cymbidium sinense. Next base: position 98,972 of record JAKCPB010000951.1, read on the forward strand.
CTAACCTAATTTGACCAAAATAGGTCAAATCAAGCCAAATAAAATCAAATTAACTCGAAACAACTTAAAATTTGGGCTAACCACTTTTGACCCATCCCAAATCCACTGAAACCAAACCCATTGCAAAATAACCATTTTGCCATTAGGTTTAGGGCATCCCATGAGATAAGACACATGCTCATTTGGTCATTTTTCACCACCTAACCACTTGGCACCCAATCATAGGTCCACTTAGGCACTGGGACCATGGTGACTTGACCAAAGGTGGTTGGACCATGATCCATGGGTGGAGAAATCACCTCCCCATCCCCAATGAAGCTTTCCAAACAACCATAAGACACCCATTACTCCCTTGCGACCACCTCCACACCCTCACCCAACCAAGCAGCCACATCATGCACCCAAGGACCTCCACCACCCTCCAATTTGGCCAATTGATCAAGAAAAATCCAAAGAAGCTATGGCCATCCGATCTAAGGAATGAGGGGGTATACCCTCCTCATTCTCACTCAAACTCAGAACATTCACACTCGATTCATCTCTAGCCAAGGAGAGTTCCCAAGTAATTTCAAGCCTTCCCAAGCTCCTCAAAATCCCCATTCTCAATTTTATGCAAAACTAAAATAGGGAGGCCACCTTCTCATTTGCTTAAACCTCCACCAAAGTGCAATTAACTTTGCACCCCTTGGAGCCAAATGAGTGAGAATGAATCATTTCCCAAGCTTCTCATAGAGGGTAGAGTTGATCAAGCCAACTACGCCTTTATTGGTCTTTTGAGCAAACTACACCAAATCAAAGCTTATGTCAATAGAGCTTTATTTCTACCAAACAAAACTAATCATTGGAACCATCGATCATAAGCTCCTTAGGTATGCCATTGAAACGATCCTTGAATGAAAATAGGTTGGTCTTTTGTGAAAGAAATTTTCATGTCATGCGATTTCCTCTTAGATCTTCTTATTGTGCTTCCTCGAAGGTGTGGGATCATTTTCATCTCCATCTGAGCTTGGGTGAGCTTGATGAGCGGATGGATGGATGGTAGCCATTGTTTGATTGGGAGGAGATAGATCATGACGTCCATCATGTGATCGGGATGAATGGTGATCTAATCACCTTAGAGCCTCGATTAATCCTTCAAATCTTAGATGAGCCATGGAGTTACCGTGCACATTCGATTCATAACTTGGACGTGATAACTTAAATATCAAATCCCATCATACCATAATGGAAAGCATTATGTGTGGCTGATGGGATTAAGGCTCTTAGGGCTAATTAACTAGTTTAATCCTAAAATTCCTAAATTCATAACTAATTCTAGAAAATCCATAAAAATACAAACTTAGGCTCATTTTAAAGATATTTTAGAGTAGAATCTAGAAAATTATTATTGATTTTGAATAGTGGATTTTTTTGCTTAATTAAAGAAATGTAATTGTCATTACTCCCCAATTAACCATCCAATTAATCTCAAACTTTGTGCATGTTAAGGGGATGATCTCACCTCCCTATTTTTTGGGATTTTATTGGTTTTGTAATTAGGAAACCAATGGGTTAAGCCTTAATAACTTTCTCTATAATTAATGATAATTAAGCAAATGAATAGTAAATTAATCAATCAATTAAGCTTATTAACCTTTGTTAATGATAACGAAGTCTAGAGAAATGGATTGGGACTCCCTCTTCCAATCTTTTCTTTAAGTCTTCTCTAATCCCTCTTAAATAATTAATTAATCAACACCCTTAAATTAATTAACAAGATTAATCAAAATCCAAATCATACCTCAACTTTAATCAACTAATTGAAAGGATTTGGGATTGAGACTTAGGCTCCTTCTTTGTCTCTTTCTCTAAGCCCATCTCATTTTGATTAGTTAAGGTTAATTAAAGTTTAATTAATTAAATTTAATTAATTTAATTGAATCTATTTCTCTAATTTAATCTTGGGTAGCTCTTTGGGTGTTCAATAATCAAGGGGAGGTAATGAAATTATGATTAGCTCACATGTGTGAGAATACTATATAAAGTAGTTAAGTGAGATCCCTTAAGCTTAATTAGTAATCATGAGCCAATTGCATTAGGCCCCTTTCATTTCTTAGGAGCATTGCAAATTTACTTTCCATGTGGTTGCATATCATATTGGCTCATTATTAATTAGTAAATTAACTTAAGGTGATGTAGGTAAGGGTTAATTAATTGGCTTAATTCATACCACTAATTAAACCATAAAATCAACTTAAATACTTCTTCATTCAAATTAACTCACACATGAGGAATGGGATTAGGATCACAAATCTCTTTCATTTCTAAATCAAATCAAACTCAAAATTAAGAAATCTCATTAAAGGACTTTGGTTTATTTTAAGTGGCTTTATTTAGTATGATTGTCCTTAGGAATTAATTGGAATGAATGAGATAATGTGCTTATGTTCCTTTATTTTTTTCAATCATGTTAAATGTTGCTTCCCATGTGTAATCATGCATTCATTCCTTTTAAAATTAACTAAATGAAATGGTTTCTTTTATGTCACATTGCATGTGTTGATTTAAATTAAAAATAGGTGGCTATTATCACTATTAAATCAAAAGTTATTTTCAAAAGCTCATAAATCAATTATAATAAATGGGTGATGGTAATTACAAATATCTATAGGTTTGCATGTGTTGATAATATAAGATATGCAATATGAAGCTCTCTTTCCTTATCTTACATGTATTCACATAGGAATTACAAATGTATAGTTCATTTGAAAAGCACAACATTTGTCTAAATCTATATGCATTTCCACACTAAAACTTAGGAAGAATTTCATACCACATATGTAAATCATATAATAAAATCAAATATGAGTTCTTGCATGAGTTCTTCTTCTTGTGGTTCTTTTCATACATTCACTATATCACGAGAAAAGTGGTATATTAGTCTAGACACCCCGGGGCTACAAGGCTTTAAGTAGCCCTAAGTAGGTCTTATACCTTACGCCCCTGGCACAGAACAATGGCGTCATACTCACTTAAAACTCTTATACATGTGTATGTGTGATGTGGCCAATGAATAAGAATCATAAGTCATATAAATCAAATACAATTTTGCATGAGTTTTTCTATCCTTGTAGTTACTTATACATCTATATATGTATCTAAGAAAAGTGGTATATTAGTCTAGGACACCCAGTATGAGGCTTTAAGTAGCCAAAGTAGGTCTTGTACCTTAACCTTGGTGCATAATGACAATGTACTCACTTAAAACTTTTATACATGTGAATGTGTATCTAGCTAATGGATGAAAAATCCTCTTTCTATTAAAAGGCATGCATTCATAATTCAATCAAATGAAATATTTAAATTTCAAACACACTTCTTTGCATTCATCATTCAAGTATGCTAAAATATAAATTATGTATAGGAATGCATAGGATTTAATCATATGCATGATATACATGATGGAAAGAAATGAATAAACATGTGTTATGTTATAATTCATTCTAATTAATCTTAAGATGCCTTTCTTATTGAATAAGGTTATTTAGAGTGAACCTAAACTTTGGACTAATTAAAACATATAATATGCTATTCACTAAAGGAAATTGATTAATTAACTTGATTTAGAAGTGACTTAAGGTAGGGATGAAAGAGGTTCCTCTCTTTTCTTCTCTTTATAACACTTAGTTGTTAAGTGTAGACCATATGAAATGAAAGAAAACACTAAGTAAAATCTTTAAATCAATCAAATCACTTGAAGAAAAATCAACCACTTTATAAATTAAATCCCTCACACTTAGCAAATTATAACTCTAAAGCCTAGTTAGGACATACCACACAAGCTTTAATTCACGCACATTAGACTAAGTCACCATTTATAGATTTATGTTAGGGAGGTGTATGGTTTGATGTATGCTTGTTTTGTGATGTATTATTGTAGACTGGATGTTAGGGTGCATGCGTGCTGGATGTTAGGCGATATTAGCCTAATCATGCTTCTGAGGGGTTGTGCTTAAGGGGTAGCTAAATAAAAATATAAATGTTTTTTTTGCTATGCGGGTTGCTTAGCCCCTAAGCAAAAGTTAAGGGTGGGCTTGGTTACCCATGTGTGGGGTGCTAAGTCCAAATTATTCATATAATTGCTTGGGTTGTATGGTGTGTTTAGCTAACATTTATTTTTGCAGGTGTAGCTAGATTTACTTTCCTTCTTTTAATGTAATTTTGGATTAGGATTAGGATGAGTATTATGAGAGATTAGGATGAGTGTTGGTTATAAGACCAACTCTTATGTACCATGTGATGCCTTTGGAGCAAGCATATCCAATCAATCCAAAAAGAAGGAACAAATAGAGAAAATTAAATGAAGAAATGAAGAAGGAAGAATGAAGACCCCCATAACATTCATCATTTGTAATTGTAATTATTCTCTTATAATCAGGTTGTATAAGGGTAGAACTCAGCTACCCACATTTTTTTTTGGGATGTATGGTAACGTCGCATCGACCTTTTATTCTTTTGATAGCTTTATAAAATTGTTTGATGTTTTGTTTAGCTTGTGCATTAGAAAAAGCATGCCTTTTCATAGTTTGTTTATGATTGGTGATTGTTGTATGGCTGGATGCAATTAGGCTCTTAGGATAAAATAAATTTTTTATCCCAACAACTCATAACTAAACTTTTAAAACAACTCATAATCTCATATAGAAACTTAGGCATTAAATCAAGATAGTGAAATATTTAGTAACCCCTTAGCTGGATGTTATATGTTTCATATCATGCATAATCATCTTGTTTCACTCTTGTTAAAGAGGACTTCCATCTTTTCTAGATAGAATGGGCTTAACCTTTGAGAGCCTATGATGGAAGAACACCTATTTCCCTTTTGATTTGGCCCATAATCAACTTCTCATGCATTTAGGCAAAACAAAATCCTATAGCTATGTCAAAAGAGTCTAAATTAAATAAAATTTGATAAGAATTTGCATTAGATTTAAGTCATATTCATACCCTCATGCTAGTTAGGAGTGGGTTTAAGGACTTAGTCTTTTTTCTAAATAATAACAACCTAGCCATCTCGCAGAAGCATATGACTTGCCTACATGGATTTAAAGCATAGGAGGAGTTAGTTGGCTGCCACTCCAGGTGATAATAAGTCCAGCAGTTGGGTGGTTTACTCTCTCTTATGGAGGTAAATCATATAACCACTTTCCCTTAGATTTAGGTCATGCTTTGGCCCTAGCCAAAGTTCCCTAGATTTAGGATCTGAGGTTGATGTTTCCCTTTATGGGCTACAAGCATAAATCCTCACCTCGGCATTTCCACAATCTTGTATTGTGGAATTATAAGTCTAGATTTCTAATAAAATTTCAAATCAAATAAATAAATCTCCTTAATTTCAAATATATAAAACCCAGCCATAGGATAGATTGGCTCACTACTATTTCTCTAGTATCATGAGTACTCCTACTCATCTCCTTTGGTTTTATAATAACTCTTCCTTTTGATCCATCCCACTTGATCTTCTAAAATACAACCAATTTATTGATAGTCATCTTTGAATTCTTTGGAGACAATAATCACTACTTTAATGAGTATTCTTAAAGGGATTCATTTTTTTTAAGATGTAATTAACTATGAGCTTGCCTCCATAGAACTTAACAGTTTAAATAAACCACTTTACTTTTCCATGTAAAGTATGGAAAAATCTCTGTATATTAGACCCATCATGCCTTAGGGTCCTTATTAGGTGATTAGGTCCATCATTGGGTAGTGATTTCTATCTTTTGAGATGGTGCACTATTCTTTGATGTAATGCTGATCACCTCAATAGATAAGTGTATCTCAGATCACATGTGTTTGATACATGCACACAAATGAGAGCGAAATAAACACCACACCCTGAGCCAACCTAGGCCAACCCTGAGCCACCCTGAGCCTGACCCCAGGCTGGCAAGCACTAGGCCCTAGGCCTTAAAGGCCCTAAGCTCTGTTGGGCCCCACAAACCCTAGGCCTTGAGCCTAGGCCCTGAGGCACAGCCCTAGGCAAAGCCTGGAAGCCCTAGGCCCT